>LPNX010206477.1:397310-447937 GCA_001517045.1 Pseudotsuga menziesii | reverse complement strand
ATCGAACATGCAAGATGCGTGATCTCCTTTCCTTATTAACTGCTCTTTGTAATCTCGGGCATTTGACATGTGTAGTGATGCGCTGGATCAACCATCCTCCACTCGTAATTTTCATGCATATTGAAGCGAATAGCCTTCCAATGAAATTACAACTCAATGCTTTTGGATAAACTTGATGAATTGGCATGTAGCTGACCTTTGGCGTTTACCCACCAATTGATATGATGAAACAGGCTCGATTGATGAGTGATGAAGCACGATTTTATTTTTTCACACATAAAACATTTTCGACAGCTAAAATCATTTTGACAAACCGTCCTAGCTGCTGAAATTGGCCTGTTTCGGTAGCTAACTAAACTTCCACAGACTGAGTTAACTGCCAAAAGCTGAAATTTTTTTATTTTGAAGGCCATGACTCATAGAAGTAAAAATTTTAACCCATACTATCACCCAAAAAGACGGTGTACTTTTTGGGAGATAACAGTGCTCCCAACACATAGTTCATGGACATAACATAGCATACATGGATCCCAAGCTCACAAGGTCACCATGAAATTACATGAGTATTGCATCAATCCATCAATCAATATCCTTCCCTTTTCCCAAGGAGGTGAAGCGTTCATTTATAGACTAAAGTAGGCATTTCTAACCCAAGGAGGTCAATTTAAACCAAGGTAAGCCAACTTGAGTCAACCGAAGGAGGTTAACTCAACCACAAGAGACCCATTCAAATTTTACCTAAGTGACTTAAGGATGACTCCAAACCACCTAACCCAACTCCAACTCATGTGGGGGCACTTCATTCATGAAAAGGAACTTGAACTAGGAGTCATAATGAAGGAGGAGCTACACTTTTCACATGCACTAGCTAAAAATAGCCAATGAGGGCACCTTTGTGCAAGTGGGGGTTACAAAACTAAGTGTAACCTCCCAAAAAGGAGTTACAAAACCACCAAAGGGGCACATTTCTCAACTGGAACGCATCAAGCCAAGCATAAGGTGTCAAAATAACTCCCAAGGCCAAAATAATCAAAAGTTGGGTCCATTGTACAATGTTTGGGTGATCATCCACTATACAATGTTTAGGTGATCATCCACTGTACAATGTTTGGGTGATCATCCACTGTACAATGTTTTGGTGATCATCCAAAAGTTGGGTCCATTGTACAATGTTTGCGTCGGTGAGCAATTTCTTTAACTACTAGAAATTTTCTTCACATTGTTGTGTCCACTAAAATTTGACTCCTTTCTTTTGCAATGATGTAATTGGATGTGCCACTTTGGAGAATCCCTCTATAAATCTTCTGTAGTATCCTACCAATCCCATGGATGAGCTTACTTCTGATACATCCTTGCGTGTAGGCCACCCCATAATAACTTCTATCTTCTCTGAATCCACCGCTATTCCTTCTTGAAAAATTATATGTCCCAAGTAGTGAATCTGCCTCTTATAGAAAGAACATTTACTTAGCTTGGCGTAAAGTTGATGTTCCCTTAACAAATGTAGTACCAATCTCAAGTGCTCCTAATGTACTTTTCTGAATTTGAATAAATAAGTTCATGTCATCCAAAAATACAATGACGAAGTTATCTATATACTTTTTGAATAACCCATTCATCAAGCACATAAATGTAGCTAGTGCATTTGTTAATCGAAATGGCACCACCAAAATCTTATAATGACCTTATATGGTCATGAAGGTTGTCTTGCTATTTTTTTCATCTTTTATCCTTACGTGATGGTAACCAAATCTCAAATCTATCTTTGAGAAAACCTTTTCTCCTTTGGGTTGAACAAACAAGTCATCAATTCTAGGAAGTGGATATTTATTCCTCACAGTGACCTTATTCAACTGTCTGAAGTCATTACACAACCTCAAAGTGCCATCCTTTTTCTTTACAAATAGTACTAGCACTCCCCAAGGAGACACACTTGGGCATATGTACCCTTTCTTTAATGATTCTTCCATCTACATCTGTAACTCTTTTGACTCAGGTGTACTCATTATGTAGATAACTTTGGAAATTGGGGCAACTCTAGGCATTAACTCAATAGAGAAATCAATATCTCGTTTCAGTGGCAATCCTGGTATTTCTTCAAACGCATCTACAAAATCTTACATTATTGGAAAGTCTTCTCAACTTGGGACTTTACACTTCTATGGTTCTTGCACATGATTTGCATACAACTGGCATCCCTTTCTAAAGCACCTGTTTAATTGCAAATATGAAATTTCTCTTATGGAAATAGGCCTTGGAATTCCTTTCACTATAATTGATGACCTTCTTTATCAAGACAAGTAAATAACTTGTTATAACAATCCAACATCACATGGTGTGCATCTGCCAATCTATCCCAATAAGTACATCATACAAACCCAGTGGTATTATGTTTAAATCTACACAAGTGTTCAATCCATTCATATCCAATCGACAACCCTTTACTAATTCACGTATTTTCCTTTTTGTTCCAGTATCCAATTGAACCATCCATGTTCTATTATGCTTACTTTTCTTTAGCTGAAATCTTTCAACTAAAGTAGGAGCAATATAACTATGTCTTTCTCCATAATCAATGAGAATATCAATAGGTTGATTGGCAATTTTACCTTCAACCTCAATCATGTTGGAGTGATGATATTCATGTATGTTGTCCAATGTTGCATATATTATGGAAATGTTCTTGCCTACATCCTCCATAGTTCATACTTCCTATAAATTGTGCACATTTCTCATTCAGTCTCCCCTTTTTGGGCAATCTTTATACATACGGTTTCCTTTACATCCACAAAATTTTCTTGTTGCCTTGTCCTTTCCCAACAAAGTCTGTCATCTTGGTCCCATTTTGATTTGAATTTTGTTGGTTCCTAAAGAAACATGGCTTGAATCCTTTATTTATTTAAGCTTACTTAATGTTCATCATATCTCTTTAAGATTTTTGAAAATTTGGCTTTCCTTTGTTCTGATCATACATGTGCTTGGCCTTTTGAATTGCCTCTTCAAGAGCTTTGGGTTCATCATATTGAATTTTGTCCTTGTAAAATGAAGGGAACCTACTCAGAAACAATTGTATCTTTACCTTCTCCTCCTTGATAAACCCAATATATCTTAACATTTCTAAAAACTTCTTTTCATACTCATCCATGCTCATGCTTCCCAGTTTGAGTTCAAGTACATCTTCCATCTTCTTATCATAATAATGTTCTGATAAGTACCTTTTTTTTCTTCTTCTGAAATTACTCATTGAATTTCCTCCATGAGATCCTCTTCTTATTTATATGCTTAACTTTGACCAACTGGTCCCATAAAATGGAAGTCTTTCCTTGCAAGTTGTTGATAGAAATCCTAGATTCCATGTTAGAGAAATAATTATGCAGCTGAAGATATTTCCTCATTCCTAGAAACCAAGCCTCAACTTATTCTCTCATCTTTTTCTCACCATCAAATGTAGGATGTTTAAATTTTCCAACTTCCCCTTGTAGTTCATATTTCACATGCCTTCTTTTATTGTCTAATTGGAGACATTTCTAGGTTGCTTCTAGAACTCTCAGATATATAGGCTTCATGAATGCATAGTGAGGTGAGTAGTGTTTCTTATGACTCATGGAAGCACTTCTAGAGTGTTAAAATTTCTCATGTGATATCTTCCTTTTTTCTCCTCAATGGAGGATGAGCTCATTTTCATCTGCCTCTATAGCATATTAAGACTCTACACCAGCTGAGTATTCAGTTCATTTTGTTGTTCTTGGTCCCTCAACAACCTCTCATTGTCTGTCCTATAACTATGTACTTCTATCCTCAAACTTCTCATGGTTTCCACAAATTCCTTTGGATTTATATATTCTCTATGCCCATTGGTTTCTGTTTTTTCATTTCCCACACTAATATCTGGACCTGTGACATATTCTTCGTGGCTGTATGGAATCCCCCCTTCTTCCATTTTACTGCCATATATATCTATATTCTCTGAAAATGAGTCATGTGACTGTGTTTAACTAAAAAATTGTATATTCAATATGTTCATGATTTTACATTTGTTAGAGAAAATTTAATCCTAAAATTAAATAAAATTTCCATTTATATATATACATATATCCATTTATTTTAAATTCTGTAAAACATCATTTAACAATTTTGTCAAATGGGACCTACATGTTCCTTTCTGCTAATTTCCTAAAAGATCTTAAATGCTTTATTATGAAATCCTATTTTATTCTCCTTCTGATAAGATTTCTAATAACTATAGCCATGTTATGTTCTGATATTGGAGTTGCAAATTACAACTATTTACAATCCACAATTATTTTAAATTATTATTATTTTTGTAGTCATCCTCAAACTAAAAAATTAGCTTTATTGATTTATAAAAATTAAAAAATGGGGGTCAAGGGGGATTGCCCATGTGGCCTTCGCCGTTGTAGGGATGTTCGAGGGTAGCACCCTCATTTTTTTATAAATATTATAATTTTGCGCAATGTGGTCATGCGCAATGTGGCAATGTGGTCATGCTCATATTAAGAGTTGTAAGATGCATGATTTGATTTGATCCATTAGAGTCATACCCCTTTCCATAGAGCGTGATCACCTCCATTCTACGAAAATGGTCATGATCATCCCTTCGAACTTTCACGATGCAATCTGGACCATTAGCGATGGGGATCCCCTATGATAACTTCTGAATGACTTCCACTAATTTCTGCATGGATATTAAACATCACACATATTACACATGGTTGGTCCATGTCATAGGTTTGTACACATGGTCAATGTGGTTCCCACGTCAATTTTTTTTAATTTTTTTTATAAATGCTTAAATTTCAAAATTTCTTCATATATTCAAGTGTGTTCCAGCTGACATTATTTCCTCAACATATGTCAACACGTAACTCCCACTTGGAAACATAAAATTTACAATTGGCCAATATAGAATTATGACATCCTCTTTCCCGTTGATGAAAATTTTCATGTCAATTAACATATATTGTAATCTTTTGCACGGGTTCAAATTTTCACTTGAATTTCATAATGACATTCCATCAAATAGTTAACCTGCAAATTGTAAAATTCTCCCAATTTACATAGAATAACTCCAACCTTGAAAAATTTATTATTGTCGCTCCGCAGATTCGACCCAATCCATAATTCAATCATTTATATGTTGATAACTACTATGAATTAATCCATTGGTATGATTCCATACTATTTTTCGCATAATCTCCATACAAACACTTATTCAAGTACTTTTGTTCAACCTCTGAAACTGCCAATAAAAATCAAATTTTGCCCCCTCAAGTCCTAGTGTTGATAACCATGGCTGTGATAACACTTTGTAATGAACTTGAAAATCTCTTAACGGCCATATAAACCATGAGGTACTCAAATTTGAATTTCAAATTACTCATTGATAACCAATTTTGTTTTTATTCAATATATTCAATTACACTGCGGAATTTAAAACTATAATTAGTGGCCCAAAATACACATATCTCAAGCGTACATAATATTTATTGGAAATTATAGCATGAACAATCACACATGCGCCATATTGATTAATTCAGTTTATCTCAACATTCATAAACAATAAATCTAACAAAGAGAATAACACAAATATATCCATGGTATTGATACACAGGTAAATACTTATCTTTGAAAGCAATTGTTCTCCAATGGCTCTAAGTGAAGGACGTTCCTCCTAGCCATAGGCATTGTCAAGAAAAAACTTAGTTTGACAGGGCAACCCCAAGATAGGTCTATCAATCCACAAGGTCTAAGCTCTTCCCAATGCCACTCTACTCAACATAATCACTCATGCAACCCACTGGTGCAGGAAACCCCCTCTATAGTTGTGCAAATCCTGAATTCTCCTTCCCCATCAACCTACACAATGCTAGGAACAATATCCCTTCCCGAGTTAATAGTCCCTTAAGCATCCTCCAGTTCCCTTCTAGTGCTCAAACACAAGCTGGACACGAAATCTATGAATTGGGATTCCATGGCACAAACTGTAGGCCAGTCTCCTCTCACGCACAAGTTTCCCCAATCTAATTAAAATTGGACCATTCAAATTCAACATTGGCATATCAATTTCTTTGTCACAGGTACCAAACTATGGTGAACCAAGGATATAGAAAGGATGATGGTGAAAATGCAAATTCGAATGGTAGTAATAAATGAGGAAACAAACCCCTCTCAGGCTTCATTTTTCACTTTTATAAGCATAGGTCATATTGCCATGTGGCCACCCCACATGGAACCACTTTTTACCCCTCTTAATCCCCTTCTTAAGCTAATTAAATAATCCTTAATCAAGCATGGAACTCAACCAAGGTTTAAGTACTTGGTTTAAATGGATAAGGCTAACGATCATTAAGTTGAATTCCATTATCATTTCCCCAATCTTGGATTCATAGCCCCCCATCTCTTCTTATTCCTTTTTCCTCTGTCGCCATTAGAGATTTTTTATATTAATATCAAATATGTACATATTTACATAGTATTGGTCATCCTAACCATTTGTTTATGGCTTCTAGCCTTTTACATCACTATTTACAAAATTTACATCATGAGGTCAAAACTGGGGTATTACAGTGCCAGGCAAGTTCACAACATCAAAGAGGTAGAAACTGTGGGTCAAGTGGTGAGGAATGTCTCTAGAATCTATGCATCACTAGAGGAATTCTAGACAAACCATCAATCGGTTTTGGTTGAGGTTGAAGGTAAGATTGTTAAGCAATATATTTATATTTTGATTGACTTTGAACCTACTCATAGTTATATCTCACCTAAAATTGTTGAGAATTTTTCTTTTAAGAAAACAAATTGGTAAATTGTGGTTGGTTCATCTAGCCACTGGAATGTGTTTCTCGATGAGGTGTTAGGACGGATAATATTGGTTGGATGAAACTTGTCTAATAGAAATTATCTTGCAAGATTATCCGGCCTAGCCATTAACCTAGCCATTGGAACCAAGGTATCCGACCCATGTATCGAGTATGCCATAAAATGAAGTTCTAAAGTTGGAAGATTATCAAGTCTTGCAAGAATTCTAGGATGTGTTTCTTGATGAGGTGTTAGGACTCCCTCCAAAGAGGGACATTATTTTCACTATTGATCTTGTGTTAGGAGTTGCACCAGTGTCTAAGACACCTTACAAAATGACGACGTGAGAACTGCTAGAGCTGAAAATGAAATTGCAAGAGTTGTTGGAAAATAATTATATCAGGCCAAGTGTTTATCCATGGGGAGAAACTGTGTTATTTATAAAAAAGAAATATCACACACACAGGCTATGCATTCATTACAGGTATCTAAACAAAGTCACAATGAAGAACAAATACCATTTTCCTCGAATTAATGATCTCTCTGATCAAATGAGAGGGGAAAATTTATTCTCAAATATTAACTTGAGGTCTAGGTATCGTCAGGTCTCAATTAAAGAGGAATACATCCATAAGACAACATTTAGAACGTGATACATGCATCATGAGTTTATAGTTGTACCATTTGGTCTCACTAGTGCGCTAACTACTTTTATGTGCCTCATGAACATTGTGTTCAACCAATATTTGGAAAAAATTGTATAGGTGTTCTTAAATGACATTCTTATCTATTCTAAGATTGAAGACGAGCATGAAGAGCATTTGAGATTGGCTTTGCAAGTTCTAAGAAAGAACTAGTTGTATGCAAAGCTAAAAAATGTGTTTTTTATGAAAAAACAAATTAATTATTTGGGTCACATTATCTCAAAGAAAAGAATATTTGTGGATCTTAAGAAGATTGAAGTCATCATGAATTGGTCAACTTCAAAGAATGTTATAGATGTGAGATCTTTTATGGGTCTTGTTGGATACTACATGATATTCATTAAGGGATTCTCCAAGGTTGTACACTCCATTACCTCTTTGCAAAAGAAGGGAATAAAATTTGAAAGGACACAAAAATGTAAAAGAAGTTTCTAGTTGTTGAAGAAGCTTCTTAGAAGCGCCCCAATTATGAAAATTGCAAACCCAAAAAATGATTTTGTGGTTGTAATGATGGATGCATACAGGGAATCAAAGGAAATATCATGCATGAAAATCATGTTGTATGTTATGAGTCAAGGAAGATGAAAGAGCGTGAAAATAACAATGCTACTCATGATTTAGAACTTGTTGCAATAGGGCATGCTTTAAAAATGTGGAGACATTATTTAATGGGCAAAAAATTTGAGATGATATACCATGTGGTCTGAAATATTTATTTGAGTAGCAAACATTAAATGATAGGAAAGCTAAATGGATGGATTTTTTATGTGAATTTGATTTTGAGATGAAACACATATAAGGGAAAAAAGATAAAGTGGTTGATGCACTCAACACAAAAGTGCATGAAATGCATGTGGCAGCCATGAGTAATTGCCAGTAAGACTTGAGACAACAAATTGTTAACTCTCTTGCATAACATGAGCAATATGTGAAAATAAAAGAAAAACTACAATAATAGAGTTTAGAAAAGATGTATGAAGGTTATCATTTGGAAAATGATGGACTTCTTCCCTACAAAAATAAAATGCATATTATGAATGTGGTATATTTGAGGACAATTGTTATGGATGAAATCCCTAAAATGCCATATTTCGGTCACCCACAATTGTTACAGAGAAAAATTCCTATGGCTTGGGGTAGACCAGAACAAACAATATGACACCGGAAATCAATCCATTTCCATATGCAATGGAGATAAACAAGGCTAATACTAAGGGACAAATAATGTACCTTATTTCAGACAATTGTAGTAGATCCCTGCTGAGCTTTCAACCACACTTGCACCTACATTCCATTAACAACAACGAAATAGACAAGCATGATAGATATTAAGTGTTAGGCCTATTCTAGCATATCTAAAACCAATATGTATAAATCAAAGCAACTACATCCATGGACAAGAATATTCATAGTTACACACATACAATGTACAAGAAATGGATATTTCTATTAATTATAAACATAGATACAAGTGACAAACTCTGTCAGCACCTTGTCAGATTCGAGAGACCACATCCTCCACCTCGGCCTCCACCACTTCAATCCTCCATATCAATGGCAAGTTCACAAGACAATAGAAAGCTTGGGAAGAGCACCAATGACTGATCAAAATGACAAAGGGATGCATACTCAAGCATGTATGAATGGGGCACAAATCCACTATAGTTTCCTTGCTCTCATAAGTTCTCTTTCTCTAATGCATCTAAGAGGTTCAATATATATCCCTTCAATAGGAAGTGAAGGGTCGAGTTGGAGCGTTTCCAAGCATATGGAAGGCCAATAGTCAAGTTATTCGTGACTCATTGAGAAAAACTCCAAACATTTTATTTTGGGCACATTTCCCAATGTACGTAGGTCATAGTGGACCAAGCTGTGTGTACACGTAGTCTGTAAGATGGTGACCCATGTATACCAATAAATAGGACTTTTTTGAGGATTTCTTAGATCATCAAAGTTTATTTTGAGCAAAGGGGGTCCAAAGAGTTTGCATAGTGACACAGAAGGCCATAAAAACACAATCTACCAAGTGTGGTAAAATAAAAAATAACAATGATATTGAAAAATAATTTCTACATCTAAGAAGCAATATTTTTGGATGAGAATGAAGAAATATATTGTTGAGTACATTTCTAAATGTATGAAATGTTGGAAATTGAAATCTAAGCGTAAACACCCAATAGGTTTATTGCATTTATTGCCAATTCTAGAATGGAAATAGTAAGTGATTATCATGTATTTTATTACAGGCTTTCCTATGACAGTGAGACAACATGACTCGACCATGGTGGCGGTGGACAAGTTAACTAAGGCAACACACTTTATTCCAAGTAAGTCCATATATAAAAATATTCCATTGCAAATATTTTTATGGAAGAAATATTTAGGTTGCATGGGTTTCCTAAGGCATTAATTTCAAATAGAGATACCAAGTTCATCTATAGTTTTGGAAAATTATGTTTTCAAATTTGGGTACACGACTGAATTTTAGCACTGCATACCATCCACAAACAAATGGAAAAAAAATGGTAAATTAGGTGCTTGAATACATGCTTCACATCTATGTCATGGACAAACCATCCAAGTGGGAAGATTATCTACACTTGGAAGAGTTTGTATATAGCAATGGACAATAAGCATAATTGGGAATGAGTCCATTTAAGGTTTTATATGACAAAAGGTGTAGGACACCAATGAATTGGGATAATCTAGTGATAAAAAGTGTTCTTGGGCCAGACTTGCTTAAGGAAATGGAACAAGAGGTTACAAGAATTAGGTAGAATTCAAAAGCAACCCAAGATAGACATAAAAGTTATGGAGATAAGAATAAAGTGCATAGGGAATTTCATGTTGGGGACCATCTTTACCTTACAGTGAGGGCAAGGAAAAGGTCCTTGAAGCTTGGAATATGTGTCAAGATGTCACAAATATATTGTGGTCTATTTGAAGTGCTTGAGAGGACAAGGCCAATTTCATATAGAATTACATTTCCTGCTAACACTATATCTCATAATGTTTTTTGTGTTTCTTTGTTTAAGAAACATGAACATGATCCGAACCATGTAATTGATTGGGATGCGATTCAGGTGGAAACCGAGGAAAGAGTTCCAAAAAAACCCACTATGCATCCTCAACCTGAAGGTAACATTGCTATGAAACCAATCCATCAGACAGGTAAAGGTGCAATGGAAGCACTTTAGTCTCAATGAGGCTACATGGGAGCTGGAGGATGACATGAGAGAGGCATATCCATTTTTGTTATGATTTTGAGAAAACATCGAGAAAAATGTTATTCCAAGGGGGAGGGTATTGTAATATGCCTGGTTTTGACTTGAAACATATTAAATCAAATAATGCAAATGATGTAGATATGCTAGTATGAACTCCTAGCGTGGAGCTCAATGCCAAGGCATGAATAGTGAATGATTAGGCATGTATAATGTAAATATTTTTATATGGACTACATGGTTGGCTTATCATGCCAATTCGCAATGCCATGTAAATAAAATGTTGAAAAATAATAAAAAATTTCAAGATCACTGTATAAAGAGCATTAGAGGGGCTTGATTCCATGCTAGGGGAAGAGGAAAAGGGGGCCTATGGAAGATTAAATTCACTATTGCCAAATGTCAACCTTAGAACTCATCCATTTGTTGTCATGTGATTTAAATGAGCCACTTACTTCCTTTTACTATTTTACTCAATCAGTCAATGCATGTGTGAGGTTGGTGGGGTAAGTATTTTTATGTAGTTATGGAAGCATGTGATGAATCTACATCCATGATTGTTGTAAGAGTCGTCTATTCCATGTTCAAAATTTATGTCAGTGATAATTTCCACCATTCTCTCATCTTTGGAGTATATTCTCCATTTTACAGTTATGCAAATTTTTACACTAGTTGGAGAGACTACCCATGATTGTAATTTTTTTGTGCATTACCAACTACCAGATTGTGCAAATCCAACAATTTGAATTTGGAGACAGAGCTATGTTTTTTATGGAAAAAAGATGGTTGTAGGTGAGCGATGAGGATGGGTAAGCTAGGAACATTTACTCTTTGAGTTTTGTGCTTTTTCATGCTTGTTAATCCATGAATCAATGCTATAGGTGGTTCTTTAAGAGCATATAGTAGGTTGGACTCCTTCTATGCATGCACTCGAATCACTTGGAAAGATGGATCACCCAAGGGCACCATGGATCAATGAAGGGGATGCTTGAGCCCATAATGATGTTGTCTGGGGAAAGTATTTTTAAATCCAAGGCTATGATGGCTAAGTGAGATACATGTAAAGATTTTAATGAGCATTTGGCCAGGGATTGAGAGAAGAACGAGTTGTGGGTTGAGAGAGAGAAGCCTGTAGGAGTTCCTTTTGCTTGGTGGCCTCATGGCCCAAATCGATCATGGTCTCTTAGTGTAGAAATAATAGATCAATGCAATGAGCAATGATGCTAAGAAGAAGCACATGAAATAGATCTTGCTACTAAGAATTCTCACAAGCATACACAAGAAAAATAGAGAGAAGAAAAAAGACTGAATCACGTGAATGAAGAGATGATTATTGGTGTGTATCCTTCCATTGAATAATGATGAATACTAGTGTACATAAATAATACATCCCTCATAGGAAAATCAAATTTTATGGAGAAAACTCATAAAGCTCAGAAAGGCTGACTAACAAAAATACAACAAACCCCCATAGGTGGCTAAAGCACTTCCTAAATCTATCAAGTACCTCGTCAATTGGAAAAAGCATGAGTGAGTTGTCAAGGAGATGGAAAAAACATGCTAATCCTAGAAAATGGAGGAAAATTCATGAAGGATGGGTTGGTAACAGAAGCACCCAGTTTCCTAGTTTGATTAGCTTTACCTTATCCATAGAAAAGCAAGAAAAGCAGAATAAAGCAGAATCTGTTGCATACTAATTCTGGATGGTCAAAAGGTGGTCAAGATCAACCCAAAATTAGAAATAAATCATTCCTAGGATATAGATGGCATGTATTGACTTTAAGGTGCAAGTGGATGCCAACTAATTAAGTTAGTGGGTGAATAATTAATCAAATAATGATTAATTATTTTATCGTAAGTTATGAATGGGTTTAATATATTCCAACACTTAGTAGAAAGAACATATGCTAGATAGAGTGCTTACATTTGGGTGGAAAATTTCTCTAACATAATAGTTGATTGAATCTTATTTGTTTAAAGATAAGTATTCTCATTGTATTTGAATTTTCAATAATTTTATATTATGCATATGAGGGTTATGATGTATATGCATGACGTGTGTGTGGGTAGAGTTTATTTCCATTGTGTTTATATTTATGCATCTGTACATGCATTTTAAATGTTTATAAATTTGTAACATGTCCATGGGGAGAAAATTAGAATCCCAGAATCCATTCATGTCCTCCTTTGTTACTCGGAATGATGGATAAGGACGTTACATGCATGTGAATCTGTTTCATATTTTTTTTGACAAATCTAATTCTCTAATTTATGTTTCTAGTGCAGGTTCTCAAATACATCTATTAGATGTTGTTAGCCTTCAACTTGGTGAGAAATTTCTGGTTTATTCACTAATATATGGAAATGGTTGTCATTAGCATCTTGTATTTTTGCATTATGGTTTATCTTCTTCGTTTATTTGTTATGTTTGTAGAGGTTTTTTTGTTCTTATTTTACTTGTCTCTGACCTTTTTGTGTGGAATATGTTTTGACATTTTCAGGGGCATGCATCTCTAACATTGTATCATGGTGAACACAATAATTGAACCAATGCTTGAGGCTTAGTTGCTTGATGGATATATGTTGGACATTGGGTTCAACATTCCTCGTGAGTTTCATGACATGGACAAATTGCCTCCTGAGATCCTAACTCTAGCGATTGTGGCGGAGATTAAAACCTGCGGGTTTTTGTCTAACGACAATCGTGAGTCCAATAAATGGTATCAGAGCAACAGGTCAAGGGTTCAAAACTCACCTGGCTCGCGTTGGGGGGGAATATTGTTGGACATTGGGTTCAACACTCCCCATGAGTTTCGTGACGTCGGATAATCATCTCTCGATGTTCTAACTCTAGCAATTGTGGCGAATATAAACACCTGGGATTTTGGTCTAACGACAATCATGAGCCCAACACTATATATAAATGATATCATTTTTTATTTGATCATATTTTATTCAATATTATATCATTGTATCATGGGATCAACCCCTCACTCTTATAGTCATGATGATGCTTCTAACATGGTATCATATTTTCTGAATATTTATATGTTGTTGCTAACCCTTATTTGTGTAAACCAATTTCATATTTTTCATTCTCCTCTATCTTTCATATCTAATGTCATGTATTTTACTTGGCATTATGGGCTTATCATGTTCATTATGTACTTTATTCCTAGAATTTATTTTGTGCATATTAGCTCTTTGTTTACTTTAGTTTCTCTATAGGGGCTTGTGAAGACTTGTGGGGCAACTTGGTTTTGCTCTTCCTTCCTATCTTAAGCATATTGTTGTGGTTATCTCTAGTCCTTTTACATTGTTCCTATTTTTTCAACTTATCCTTAACAATAGTAAAGTTGAAACCTTTTGTTATCCGAGATGTTGGCAATATGGCAATACAGGTTGGCATTGATGGTAAATAGATGAGAGCCATTGCCTATGATGACATGTATGTCTATGTTGACAGAGCTATAGATGAGGTAGTATGATGACAAAGCAGATGGTTGGCATTTACAAAAAAGCAATGTGCATTGGGGATGTAAGATGACATGAACAATGATGTATGATGGTTATGAGGTCAATATCATTGTTCCTTGCATGGAGCTAAGGTGTGCGTAAAACTCCTCCATGATCCCTACCATGTGCGTTGCAGCATGGAGCTAGCAACTGGCACTACTTAATGTTGTGTGGAAATGTTTGAGACCAGAATCCATCAATTTGGAAAATGGATTGTGAAGAGATCACCATGAACTACCATGGAGTTATATGGCTCGGTGAAGACCTAGTGGAGCTATCCATTGTGAAGTTGCCTTATCCTGCATGTTTTTGAAGCCTGCATTGTAGTAAAAGTGTGCATTATTGAAGAATGGCATTTTAAGAGTAAAATGTTGAAGTGTGAAGTGATTGGGAGTTACAGAATGTTGAAGCTGTATAACATTGAAGGTGAATCATCATTTCAGAAGACTCTCTCCCATTTGAGACTTCCTGGAGATGTTGATGACTATTAAGATTGGAATGTGATCTTGTTGCTAGATTGTCTCTCTGAGTGGATGTATTGTTGGGCTGTGAAGAACTTATTCATTGAAAAAAAATTGACCTTGATATTTTTGAAGACTATTGTTTCCTCTCTTGTTCGTGAAGTTAGATGCATCTGTATAGATGGTGAAGTCCGTTTATGTGTGAGAAAGTTCCTTCATCTCTTGAGAATGTGAATTATACACTTGAGCTGCGATGGTGATGCACACAACGACAGATTACAGGAGTAGAACAATGAGTTTGATAGAGTCTCAGGAACCATTTGATCAAATGATCAACGACGAGGATTAATTTGTCCATTGGGATTTATCCCACATTGGCAGCACAATTAATATTTTATGTGTTTATAATGACCTCCCTCATTGTAGTTATTCAACGTCAAGTGCAAGGGTATGGTGGGGTCTTTAGGTGCTTGGAATTCACATGTAGTCACCATCTTGGAGCCCAGGACAACCTGTTAGGCCCCCTACCTTTTGGAAGAGGTGACAATGATCATTGATTGACATTTTATAAAGATATCGTTTGCAGTTTATTAATATATATATATATATATATATATACTATTTGCATGATGGTATGACTGTGGGCTAGTTTGGTTGGAAGAAATGACAAAAACGGTTGACTAATTTTTATATATAACTGTTGGCATGACGACCATATAAGTGATCATGGGTTTAAGAGTTAGTTAGTTTGGTTGGAAGGACTGATGATGAAGGTTTGTAAATTTTTGGTAAAACCCTACACAACATTTAGACCACTGTAAATGTTGAGAGTTCTGATAATGACAAGGTCAAGATGAAGGAGGATCACACGAAGTAATAGCAGAGGATATTAAATTACAACCATAACTGTTGAATGAATTGAATACTTCCATTTTCTAGATGTTTGACAAATGGATTAATAACCGTGTTATTAAAAATCAAGGGTGATTAGTCTATAAATGAAGAGGTGTGAAACTACATGGACAAACATGTTGTTTGATAAAGATTTTTGTTGAAGACATTAATAAGTATGCTGAGACGTGAAGGAGAAAGTGTGACTGTAGAATGAATATTGAAGATAAAAAGCAGATGGATACAGAGAAACAGTCATGATATTCAGTGTATAACACAAAATATTTCCATAGGTGTTGTAAAGGAAAGTGTCCTATGGCTAGGGTTTAAGAGGCCATCAACATACTGGGGTTGAAAGAGAGACGCACAATGTTCAGCAAGCATATATAAACAAGTTTCAGAGATAAGAAAGGTCTACACCTGACTAACTGAAGGCTGGTCCAAGCTTTCTCTTCAATCCTCTTCTTGCTCCTCTTGCTCCTCTTGCTCCAAGAGACCTGCAAAAAAAATTAGACCTTCCTCAAACCATTATGACCACATATAAAGCAAGGATAATCAAATAAACATGAACTAATGATTTGACTAACATCATCATATGATCATAAACAAAAATCCAATCACACATTGAACAATGATTTGGGAAGAAGAAGGACATCACATCTTTATTAATCTTGAAAACAAGTACAAGTATACCTTCTCTTCAAGTTCAGTTCCTCACAAAACCTTGATCTGGTTCTGCTACTTCTCTCCTCCAAGGAACTCAGCCTCCAAGCTCTGCAACATAAGGAGATAGCTTCTAGGGCAAGGGTGTGGGCAAAGAGAGCTCCAAATCCTCTAGCATAGCAATGCAAAGATTCAAGTCCCCTCTCATGGACCTCCCTACCTCTATTTATATGGTTAAGGAAGACTTAGGGGTGAATACAAAGTAGTTACAACTGAAGGATTCAATTGCATAACTACCCAAACTACCCGAACTTCAAAAGACGTGTTTTTTTGACATTTTTAAGAGGCGTACGTGAGTTGCAGAAACAACAGTCGCGTACATGAGAAATACACGCGGGTTGCCAATATAGAAAGTTGCGTATATATAGAAACTCATGTATGTACGCGGGTATGATAGAGAGCAAGTTGCGTACGTACGCGGGTTTTCCCTAAGGCAACTCAGGTATAGACAAAAAAACTCATTTTTAGGGTATTTCTGGCATTTTCAGGCTTTGGTGTCTTCTGGAAAGTTTTATCCAACAGAAATATCTTTCCAACGGTGCAAAGATGAGTTCAAACGGAGTTATAGAACTCAAGATATGGGTCCTCCAAGATAGGTGTTTTTTCAGTGACATCCAGTGACTTTAATGAAGTGTCATCATGGAAGTGTCGACATGCGACGGAATCATGGGAAAGTGGTCACAAGCAGAGATGTGTCATTTTGAGCTATAACAGATTCCCCCTAATGTGTGAGGTTAGAGGGGAAGACGATAGCCGAAATACATTATAAAGGAAACAACTGAGTATGGAGAGAGCAGAGAATCCAAGATCAAAAGGCTCGAACAAAGGTACCTGAAAGAGAGATAAATGTCAGAAAAAATGATCTCTAGGACATACAAGTCCATATACAGAACATTGCCATAAAGATACAGGCGGATCCAACATATGTATAACTAATGAAACCATCATGGTCGCTCAATATGCAAAAAGGCGCCATATCAAATCTAAAGGAGCAATGGCCACAAATGAACAAGGTGGATCCATGCTTAACAATCGATCATAGCCACAAAAATACAAGGTGGATCTATGTCTCAGCAAAAAAAAATGTAACAAGGTCTTGCGCAACTTGGGCAATAGCAAAATGACTATGCTACTATTGGCCCAAGGTCTTCAATCCAAACCGCCCAAAAAAGGTACAAATCCTAACCATGCTAATAAAGGGAGTTGAAGTCGAACATGGAGGAAGCCATTTGATTACCGGTCAATAATGAAAACCGTTAACAAACGTGAGGGAAACCACCATTAATGAAAATGGTCCCCAAGGTACCTAGTACATTATAACAAGTGTGATTACAAGGACTTGAAGTCGAACACTTGAAGAATCCATCAAGTAGGAGACATTAAGGTATTCCCACTACCCAATAGTGAGGGAAATAACCACTGATGACTACAATCCCCAAGGTACTATCATAAAACTCTAAATCTCATTCCCAGAGCAAGATGTGTTGCAGTCGATAGGAAGAGATCCATTGGAAGGAAGGCATTAAAGCATCCTTCATCATCCAACATGAGGTAAGTCAAAGACTAAATGGATCTGGAATTGGTACTGAATTTCACAACAAGAAACGCCGAAGACATGATGTAATGAACTAATACCAGGGAATAGCCGACACAAAAGGTAAAGGCAACTGCAGAATGGTCGACGAAGGTTTAATCCTTCAACAATGAGCACGAAACAAAAGTGACTTAGGAAACTTTTGACACAAAAGGACCAACGAAACAAATCTACAATGTAGGAGACATTGACAGATTCCCCATATAATTGGAAAAGAAACCAACTGGAGGAGTAAGAAACTCTGAATCAGGATAAGGTCAAAATAATAGGACCCAACTGTTGATAGACTCAAAACTGGTGCTTTGTTCAAGGAAACAAGACTTGCTGCCATGATGTAAACAACATGTGAATGAACTTCCCTTCCCCTCTTTCTTGTAAAGGTTTAACGAGTCCAAGAAAGCAAACTCGGGACCATCTTCATTTTTGGCAAGCTCGAAGAAAAGAAAGAAGAATGCTTGATAAGGCACTGATTCGTGGATTTTACGAGCCCGAACTAGTACATGCTCGACGGTGTTTTCATAATTTAGAGAGTCTGAAAACTCCAAAGAAGACTCCAAGGGGTGCTTTTTCGTACAATTTAGTCTCCTGAGCCCAAAAAAGTATAAAACATACCAAAGAAGAACTCTCTTAACTTTCGAAGAAGAAAAGGCACACCTTTTTCATACTTAGTCAGGAAGGTCCGAAAAAGGTTAAATTACCACCTACCCAACGCTCCTTCAAAAGCACCATATAGCCTGAGTTTTATGAGTGTGAAGGAGGGCAAGATCACTTGGAAATATCCATTTGATTACGAGGAATGGGGCTTACAACAATAAACTTGATGCTTTGTTCTTTAAGGTTTAACGAGCATGACAAAGACATAAAGTACACTCAGAATATTTTTCATGTTTTGGTCCAGAGCACGAAAAAAGAGAAAACTAAGCTCATACCGAGGGTTCCTTTTCCGTAAGTTTAGTCCCTCAGGTCCGGAAAAGAGATAAACCTATGCCTAAGAATAATCTTCTCAATTCCAAAGAAAAGAGAGTGTTCCTTTCTCGTATTATTCCACATGGTCCGAGAAAGAGATAAACTACCACCAATGTGGATGCCTGTTCACATATTCTTAACGAGCCTGAACGGACAAGTTTACTCGGCAGTCAAGTCTATTTTGAGGAGTCATACTTGGGCCTAAAGAAACTCAATATCTTTCCCATGAAGTTTTAACGAGTCTGGAAAATTCAACTCGTGGCCTCCTTACTATTTTTAATGAGCTCGAAGGAGAGCAGAAAGAATGTTCTAAATGCGAGGATACGAGTGTCATAGGCAGGCGAAACTAGTTCCAAGCGCAAGGAATAGACCTATGCATAATGCAAGGAAAGTGAGCAAGATAAGGACACTCGGGGAACGTCTCCTCAAGGTAAAGGGTGTCAAGTTGCAAAGGCAAAATGATACAAGGCTTAGCGACGATGAGAACAAATATGAGGGCTTATACAACGAGCTAAAAGCATGGAAGCCGGCATCAGGCTCATAAGCACGAGCAGGGCACATGCAAATGCAGTTACAGCTTGAACAATAAGACAGGGTCAGTAAATAGTTGTGAATCCAACTAAAAATCCTGTCTCCAAGAAACAACAAAATCAGGATCATATTCAGAAGAAAAGATCCGATGCGGGTCACTTTGGCAGAAACACATGCGACTTTGCTATCTTCTACAAAAGGTAAAGTCACGGTAGAATCAACTGAAGAAGATTCTATAGAACCAAGGCTCGAGGGTTTATAATCTTCAAGATCAACCTCAGAAGGAGAGCAAAGATCAACAAGGGAGATAGAGTCTGTAGGAACAAACTCAGTATCACAGGAGTTGAAAAATTCATAAGAAAAATCAAACTTATCAGGATCACTGACTTGCTGTTCAAAGAGAGAGTCAAAAGACTCAACAAGACCAATATAAGAATAAAGGTCAGGCTTACTAGGAAAATCAAGGTTAGACTTAGTCACAACTGAACCAACATCCAAAAGAATATTAGACTGTATCAAAGACTCTAGGAAGACTTCATCCGATGGAAGGAGATTATCCGACATAGGATACATGTCTAAACTTTCAAATGGATCGACAGAGTGGAGAGAAGGCTCTACAGTCTGTATAGGATGACTCACCCGGTCAAATGCTGGGACCTAGTCCCGAGAAGGTAAGCATGAAAACAGAGGCTGCTTCTCAGTAGCAACTAAACGCAAGGGACATGAGGCCACATAGCTCACTTGTGATGGGGTAGTGTTTATAGAAACAATGGGAACCAATAAAGGGAAAACCTGGTCTCTAGATGGGTCAGGAGACGGATCAAGAAAATCCAACTGATCGATAGTGACAATTTCTTCGCCATGATTAAAGTACATCACACGAAAGAATGTTGACACCACAACTTGCATGGCATTGACATAATCACATCCAAGGAGCATATTAAAGTCCAAGGGGTCTTCTATCACCATGAAGTCAACTAAGACGGTCTTCCCACCCAAAGTAACAGGTGTTTGTGCAAGAATTCCCAAGGCTATACAAATTCTTCTATAAAACGCCGGTAACTGACTAGCAATCGACACAAGGCTGGGAGATCCCATGCCTCACCAAGCACGAGCAGACAAGATACTAACTGATCAGGCTCCTTCATCAACAATACAACGAGCAATCGTGTATGATTCAACTTTGACCTTTATCTGGAAAGGTGCATCAGAAGGAAGGCGCGGCTCAACTAGGCTATCCCAATCAAAGAAAGCAATCTGAGAGCTTGGTGGGGGTTGATCCGAAGCGAGTTCAGTGCCCCCTTGTTCAGTAAGTTCTGAACTGGCAGTGAAGAAAATGTGACTAGTAGACACTTCACTCTCCAAAGGAAGAGTGGGATTGATCGCCATTGGAATTGATTCAACCGCTTCATCAAAGTCACTCTCTGAAGGGAGAGTGGGATTGACCAAAGATAACATTGGTTCAATCACATCAGGATCACTCTCTAAAAGAAGAGTGGGATCGACCAAATCTGAGATTGGTTCGACCACTTGATCAACCAAATGTTGAGTAGGTTGTTGAGAAACTATAGGTTGTTCAGGAGAAGGAAATTCTTGAGTCTCGGACCACACTCTTCGCACCTCTGCGATAGCAGGGCACCGGTGAGTAAGATGATCTCCCTCACATAACTTATAAGGGAACTTACGTTTGCACTTCAAACGACCAGTTTTCTCAACAGTGTCAACATGACTAGCAGTGGCTAGCTGTTTGCTCTCAACATGACCTACAGAGGTTGAGATTTTGCCCCCAGCATGAACTACAGAGGCTAGGTGACTAGGTCCAACCTTAATAAGAGAGGTTTGTTGTTGAGGGACTTCAGAATGTTAAAAAATGGGATGACCATGAAACCAAACTCTTCGCACCTCCACGATAGATGGGCATTTATAAGCAAGGTGGTCTCCCTCACAAATCTTACAAGGAAACTTGGGCTTGTGTTTTGAATGGGTAGTCTTTTCTATTTTTGAACGAGTAGTCTTCTCAACAATGTCAACATGACTAGCAGTGGCTGATGGATTGTCTTCAACATGAACCAAAGAGGCTGAGAGACTGCCCCCAGCATGACTTGCAGAGGCTGAGAGACTGCCCCCAGCATGACTTGTAGAGGATGAGAGACTGGATCCAACATGACCTGCAGAGGTTGGATGGGAACCACCAACATGAACAGCAGAGGCTGAATGGTTAGGATCAACATGCTTTGCAGCATTTGAGTGTGTGCCCCCAGCATGAAGCACAGAGGCTGGGTGGATGGATCCAACATGACTTGCATAGGTTGGATGGGGAGGTTCAAATTGAACAACAGAGGTTGAACGGGTTCCCTCAGCATGAACCACAGAGGCTGAGTGATTGTATCCAACATGACCTGGAAAGGTTGGAAGCATCCCACCAGCATGATCAACAGAGGCTGGATGGTGAAGATCAACTTGACTTGCAGAGGTTGAGTGCTTAGATCCAACATGGCCTGCAGAGGTTGGATAGGTGCCCCCAGCATGAAATGCAGAGGCTGGGTGGTGAGGTTCAACTTGACTTGCAGAGATTGAACAGGTGCCCCCTTACTTATGTGCCTTCTTCCTATTCCTCCTTCTTTTACTCCTTTTAGACTGTCGGTTACTAGTATCAGTACTTTCACCGCATGAGGTAGAAGATGGAGGAGAATCAACTACAGGTGAAGGGGAAGCAATGTTTTGATGCCCTTGATATAAGGAGCTTACTTGAGAAGCATCAGGAGCATTTAGGACAGTTGGAGTGGCAAACAACCACACCAGTAGCCCTAGGGTGAATCCACGTAGATTCAGGGTGGCCATCAAAGGAACACCAACATTTCTGGTGAGAGGAATAGTACAAGGAGTTCCCAGCATGGGTATCTCTTGGTTGGTGTTCAAAGGAGTGTTAGCCATAGTTTCAAACAAGGAGACAAAATCTGAGGTCAACACGAAACCAAAAGTACCAAGCACACACCTAAAGGTGTACTAAGTACGGACAAACCACACAGCACCCACTAAAAACTCCTAAATCCAAACAGACAAACATGTATAAGATACGCTTTCCAAAAGAAAGCTAATAGACAGTTACTTGACATCCCTGTAGATGTTCTTAGGCACAAGCGGAGGAATCGCCCATTTCCCTCCCACACTTTCTACCGGGGTTACCTTCCAAGCCTGTCCAAGGTCAACTAGAAATAGCCTTCCGATGTACCTGTGTATGAACCCTAGATGTCAAAGAGACTAAAGGCTACCTTAACTATATTGACAGTCTGGGGGGACAGTCGCAAGCCTGGTTTGTATGCATGGCCAGGGTAGCAAAGCCCGAAACCCTGTCTAAGACAGAATCCCCAGATGCGCAAAAACCTTGGTTTATGTTTTGACAAGGAATCAGAGGGTTATCTCCTCAATCAAAGCCTCCACGCGGCCTCGTATTTAACTCCTGTTTGAGAGGAGCTTCCCAGATACAATCAATGTAGAAAAGGGTTTACCTAGTGTTTGGCCAACTACGTCTGAAATTTAAATACTTGTGGAGAGTTGAAACTCCCTAATCCACAAGTCTAGTTTGAGCTAGTTAGTGTATGACCCTATAAAATAAAACATACTAATAATTTTAAAATTATATCGTTTATTTTAAGGGCTGGTATTAGTCAGAGGGTAAATGGTGTGAAACTTATGTTGTGTTTTGACTCAAAGTTGAAACAAAATGACTAAGCAAAGAGATATGAAATGCAAAAAGCAAAAAATATTCTCTTTATTTTTCAAATAGAAAACTTGAAAGCCACAAAAGAACAAATTCTTTTTATTTTTATTTTTTCAAAAACAATGATATACCATGCAATCTAGACTAAAAACCTAATCTACATGCATATAAAGCAAACATGTGTTTTTGTCTTTTTCTTTTATAAATGCAAAAGAAAAAAAAACCTAAATGCAAGCACGTAATGTAAGCAAAGCAAATAGACAACTACTCTACACTCCACAAACAAACCCTAGGCTTCTCTACAGTTGGTTATCAACCTCTCTTGAAAGGAAGGCTTACAAAGGTAAATAAGCCAACAACTTTGTTATGAAGATACTAAGCAATAAGACTGACATAAACAAAGGTCAAGAAGTCCCAAGTATCAATCTAAACCTACAAACAGAGGTTTCTCAATACCTTGTCCAACAAGGTCAAACAAAAGAAGGAGGTGGGGGGAAAGCAGCAAAAACAAGTATATGTTCTTTTTATTTTTATTTTATAAATGCAAAAGAAAAACTACCAACAAAGCAAAGTATGCAGATAAGAAGAACAAAGCAAAAGGAACTTTGCTATACAACCACCAAACAAACACTAGAATGAACTAAAGTAAATATAAACCCTACTTGGAAGGAAGGCTTGCATAGGAGACAAGTCAACTACTTTGGCATGGTGAAGTTAACCAACAGAAGAAGAAGGAAACCAACACCAACAAGCTTCTAAACTCAGACAAAGATCACTGACATAGGTTGACCAGAAACATAAGCCAAAAATCATACCAAGAAAAGGTGGTGGGGGAAAGAGCAAAGAACAAACCCTAATGCTATAAAAAGGCTTACCACATAGATAAAGAACAACCATAAAGGATGACACTAAATCCCTAGAGTCATGCACCTGCAGAGGACACCAAAACACCTACCAAACAACCCACAATAGTAGAAAGAACCACAAAAATGAGAAAAAACAATGTTTTAGGGGCACACGCGGGTTGTATTACTGACAGGTCACGTGTCATACCTGGGTTGCCAATATAGCAAGTCGCGTATGTAAGCACACGCGGGTTATATAGCTGAAAAGTTGTGTATCATATGTGGGTTGACAGTATACATGGTCGCGTGTACCAAACCAGACATGCGACTGTTCAGTCTGCAAGTCGTGTATGGGTGGAAAAACTGCCTTAGGAAGGCAGGGAAAGTGTTCTATCAGACTTATAAGGTGTTCTTAAGTGGCAAGAAGGACTTGAAACAATGCAAAAGACTAAAAGAAAGACAGAGAAACCCCAAACAGACAAGGCTTTCCCCAGCGGAGTATCCAGTTCTGTTGCAAAGGAAAGTGTCCTATGGCTAGGGTTTAAGAGGCCATCAACATACTGGGGTTGAAAGAGATATGCACAATGTTCAGCAAGCATATATAAGCAAGTTAGAGATAAGAAAGGTATACACCTGACTAATTGAAGGCTGGTCCAAGCTTTCTCTTCAATCCTCTTCTTGCTCCTCTTGCTCCTCTTGCTCCAAGGGACCTGCAAAATGAATTGGACCTTCCTGAAAGCATTATGACCACATATAAAGCAAGGATAATAAAATAAACATGAACTAATGATCTGACTAACATCATCATATGATCATAAACAGAAATCCAATCACACATTGAACAATGATTTGGGAAGAAGAAGGGCGTCACATATTTATTAATCTTGAAAACAAGTACAAGTATACATTCTCTTCAAGTTCGGCACCTCACGAAACCTTGATCTGGTTCTGCTGCTTCTCTTCTCCAAGGAATTCAGCCTCCAAGCTTTGCAACACAAGGAGATAGCTTCTAGGGCAAGGGTGTCGGAAAAGAGAGCTCCAAATCCTCCAGCATAACAGTGCAAAGATTCAAGTCCCCTCTCATGGACCTCCCTACCTCTATTTATATGGTTAAGGAAGAGTTAGGGGTGAAGACAAAGTAGTTACAACTGAAGGAGTTAGTTGCATAACTACCCAAACTACCCGAATTTCAAAAGACGTGTTTTTTTGACATTTTTAAGAGGCGTATGCGAGTTGAAGAAACAATAGTCGTGGACACGAGAAATACACGCAGGTTTCCAATATAGAAATTCGCGTGTATATAGCAACTCGCGTACGTACGCGGGTATGATAGAGACCAAGTCGCGTACGTACGCGGGTCTGCCCTAAGGCAACTCGTGTATAGAAAAAAGACTCATTTTTAGGGTATTTTTGGGCATTTTCAGACTTTGGTGTCTTCTGGAAAGTTTTAGCTAACAGAAATATCTTTCCAACGGTGTAGAGATGAGGTCAAACGGAGTTACAAAAATCAAGATATGGGTCCTCCAAGATAGGTGTTTTTTCAGTGACATCCAATGACTTTAATGAAGTGTCATCATGGAAGTGTCGAAATGCGACAGAATCATGGGAAAGTGGTCACAGGAAGAGATGTGTCATTTTGAGCTATAATAGATGCCCCCTAATGTGTGGGGTTAGAGGGGAAGATGATAGCCTAAATAAATTATAAAGGAAACAACTGAGTATGGAGAGAGCAGAGAATCCAAGATCAAAAGGCTCGAACAAAGGTACCTGAAAGAGAGATAAATGTCAGAAAAACTGATCTCTGGGACATACAAGTCCATATACAGAACATTGCCATAAAGATACAGGCGAATCCAACATATGTATAACTGATGAAACTATCATGGTCACTCAATATGCAAAAAGGCGCCATATCAAATCTAAAGGAGCAATGGCCACAAATGAACTAGGTGGATCCATGCTTAACAATCGATCATAGCCACAAAAATACAAGGTGGATCCATGTCTCAGCAAAAAAAAATGTAACAAGGTCTTGCACAACTTGGGCAATAGAACAATGACTATGCTACTGTCGGCCTAAGGTCTCCAATCCAAACCGCCCAAAAAAGGTACGAATCCTAACCATGCGAATAAAGGGAGTTGAAGTCGAACATGGAGGAAGTCGTTTGATTACCGGTCAATAATGAAAACCGTTAACAAATGTGAGGGAAACCACCATTAATGAAAATGGTCCCCAAGGTACCTAGTACATTCTAACAAGTGTGATTACAAGGACTTGAAGTTGAACAGTTGAAGAATCCATCAAGTAGGAGACATTAAGGTATTGCCACTACCCAATAGCGAGGGAAATTTCCACTGATGACTACAATCCCCAAGGTACTGTCATAAAACTCTAAATCTCATTCCCAGAGCAAGATGTGTTGCAGTCGATAGGAAGAGATCCATTGGAAGGAAGGCATTAAGGCATCCTTCATTATCCAACACGAGGTAAGTCAAAGACTAAATGGATATGGAATTGGTACTGAATTTCACAACAAGAAATGCCGAAGAGATGATGTAATGAACTGATACTAGGGAATGGCTGACACAAAAGGTAAAGGCAACTGCAGAATGGCTGACAAAGGTTTAATCCTTAAACAGTGAGCACGACACAAAAGTGACTTAGGCAGCTTTTGACACAAAAGGACCAACGAAACAAATCTGCAATGTAGGAGACATTGACAGATTCCCCATATAATTGGAAAAGAAACCAACTGGAGGAGTAAGAAACTCTGAATCAGGATAAGGTCAAAATACGAGGACCCAACTGTTGATAGACTCAAAACTGGTGCTTTGTTCAAGGAAACAAGACTTGATGTCATGATGTAAAAAACATGTGAATGAACTTCCCTTCCCCTCTCTCTTGTAAAGGTTTAACGAGTCCAAGAAAGCAAACTCGGGACCATCTTCATTTTTGGCAAGCTCCAAGAAAAGAAAGAAGAATGCTTGATAAGGCACTGATTCGTGGATTTTACGAGCCCGAACTAGTACATGCTCGACGATGTTTTCATAATTTAGAGAGTCTGAAAACTCCAAAGAAGACTCCAGGGGGGTGCTTTTTCGTACAATTTAGTCTCCTGAGGCCAAAAAAGTATAAAACATACCAAAGAAGAACTCTCTTAACTTTCAAAGAAGAAAAGGCACACCTTTTTCATACTTAGTCAGGAAGGTCCGAAAAAGGTTAAATTACCACCTACCCAACGCTCCTTCAAAAGCAACATATAGCCTGAGTTTTACTAGTGTGAAGGAAGGCAAGATCACTCGGAAAGATCCATTTGATTACAAGGAATGGGGCTTACAACAATAAACTCGATGCTTTGTTCTTTAAGGTTTAACGAGCATGACAAAGACATAAAGTACACTCAGAATCTTTTTCATGTTTTGGTCTAGAGCACGAAAAAAGAGAAAACTAAGCTCATACTGGGGGTTCCTTTTCCATAAGTTTACTCCCTCAGGTCCGAAAAAGACATAAACCGATGCCTGAGAATACTCTTCTCAATTCCGAACAAAAGAGAGTGTTCCTTTCTCGTATTATTCCACATGGTCCGATAAAGAGATAACCTACCACCAATGTGGATGCCCGTTCACATATTCTTAACGAGCCTGAACGGACAAGTTTACTCGGCAGTCAAGGCTATTTTGAGGAGTCAGACTTGGGCCTAAAGAAACTCAATATCTTTCTTGTGAAGTTTTAACGAGTCCAGAAAAGTCAACTCGCAGCCTCCTTACTGTTTTTAATGAGCTCGAAGGAGAGCAGAAAGAATGCTCTAAATGCGAGGAGACGAGTGTCATAGGCAGGCGAAACTAGTTCCAAGCACAAGGAACAGACCTATGCATAATGCAAGGAAAGTGAGCAAGATAAGGACACTCGGGGAACATCTCCTAAAGGGAAAGGGTGTCAAGTTGCAAAGGCAAAATGATACAAGGCTTAGCGATGATGAGAACGAAGATGAGGGCTTATACAACGAGCTAAAAGCGTGGAAGCCGGCATCAGGCTCATAAGCACGAGCAGGGCACATGCAAATGCAGTTACAGCTTGAACAACAAGACAAGGTCAGTAAACAGTTGTGAATCCAACTAAAAATCCTGTCTCCAAGAAACAACAAAATCAGGATCATATTCAGAAGAAAAGATCCGATGCGGGTCACTTTGGCACAAACACATGCGACTTTGCTATCTTCCACAAAAGGTAAAGTCAAGGAAGAATAAACCGAAGAAGATTCTATAGAACCAAGGCTCGAGGGTTTATAATCTTCAAGATCAACCTTAGAAGGAGAGCAAAGATCAACAAGGGAGATAGAGTCTGTAGGAATAAACTTAGTATCACAGGAGTTGAAAAATTCATAAGAAAAATCAAACTCATCAGGATCATTGACTTGCTGTTCAAAGAGAGAGTCAAAAGAATCAACAAGACCAATATAAGAATAAAGGTTAGGATTACTAGGCAAATCAGGGTTAGACTTAGTCACACCTAAACCAACATCCAAAAGAGGATCAGACTGTATCAAAGACTCTAGGAAGACTTCATCCGAAGGAAGGAGATTATCCGAGATAGGATACATGTCTAAACTTTCAAATGGATCGACAAAGTGGAGAGAAGGCTCTACAGTCTGTATAGGATGACTCACCCGGTCAACTACTGGGACCAAGTCCTGAGAAGGTAAGCATGAAAACAGAGGCTGCTTCTCAGTAGCAACTAAACGCAAGGGACATGAGGCCACATAGCTCACCTGTGGCGGGGTAGTGTCTACAGAAACACTGGGAACCAATAAATGGAAGACCTGGTCTCTAGATGGGTCAGGAGACGGATCAAAAAAATCCGACTGATCGATAGTGACACTTTCTTCGCCATGATTAAATTACATCACACAAAAGAATGTTGACACCACAGCTTGCATGGCATAGACAAAATCACGTCCAAGGAGCATATTAAAGTCCAAGGGGTCTTCTATCACCATGAAGTCAACTAAAATGGTCTTCCCACCTAAAGTAACAGGTGTTTGAGCAAGAATTCCCAAGGCTATACAAATTCTTCTATCAAACACCAGTAACTAACTAGCAGTCGACACAAGGCTGGGAGATCCCATGCCTCGCCAAGCACGAGCAGAAAAGATACTAACTGAGGCTCCTTCATCAACAATACAATGAGCAATCGTGTATGATTCAACTTTGATCTTTATCTGGAAAGGTGCATTAGAGGGAAAGCGCGGCTCAACTAGGCTATTCCAATCAAAGGAAGCAATCCGAGAGCTTGGTGGGGGTTGATCCGAAGTGAGTTTAGTGCCCCCTTGTTCAGTAAGTTCTGAACTGGCTGTTAAGAAAATGTGACTAGTAGACACTTCACTCTCCAAAGCAAGAGTGGGATTGATCAACACTGGAATCGATTCAACCGCTTCATTAAAGTCACTCTCTGAAGGGAGAGTGGGATTGACCAAAGATGACATTGGTTCAATCACATCAGGATCACTCTCTGAAAGAAGAGTGGGATTGACCAAATCTGAGATTGGTTCGACCAATTGATCAACCAAATGTTGAGTAGGTTGTTGAGAAACTATAGGTTGTTCAGGAGAAGGAAATTCTTGAGTCTCGGACCACACTCTTCGCACCTCTGTGATAGCAGGGCACTAGTGAGTAAGATGATCTCCCTCGCATAACTTACAAGGGAACTTAAGTTTGCACTTCGAATGACCAGTTTTCTCAATGGTGTCAACATGACTAGCAGTGGCTGACTGTTTGCTCTCAACATGACCTACAGAGGTTGAGATTTTGCCCCCAGCATGAACTACAGAGGCTGGGTGACTGGGTCCAACCTTACTAAGAGAGGTTGGTTGTTGAGGGACTTCAGAATGTTCAAAAACAGGATGACCATGAAACCAAACTCTTCGCACCTCCATGATAGACGGGCATTTATAAGTAAGGTGGTATCCCTCACAAAGCTTACAAGGAAACTTGGGCTTGTGTTTTGAACGGGTAGTCTTTTCAACAGTGTCAACATGACTAGCAGTGGCTGACGGATTGTCTTCAGCATGAACCAAAGAGGTTGAGAGACTGCCCCCAGCATGACTTGTAGAGGCTGAGAGATTGCCCCCAGCATGACTTGCAGAGACTGAGAGACTGGATGCAACATGACCTGCAGAGGTTGGATGGGCACCACCAGCATTAACAGCAAAGGCTGAATGGTTAGGATCAACATGCTTTACAGCAGTTGAGTGTGTGCCCCAGCCTGAACCACAGAGGCTGGGTGGATGGATCCAACATGACTTGCAGAGGTTGGATGGGGAGGTTCAACTTGAACAATAGAGGTTGAATGGGTTCCCTCAGCATGAACCACAGAGGCTGAGTGACTGGATCCAACATGACCTGGAAAGGTTGGAAGGATCCCACCAGCATGATTAACAGAGGCTGGATGGTGAATATTAACTTGACTTGCAGAGGTTGAGTGCTTAGATCCAACATGGCCTGCAAAGGTTGGATAGGTTCCCCCAGCATGAAATGTAGAGGCTGGGTGGTGAGGTTCAACTTGACTTGTAGAGATTGAACGGGTGCCCCCTTGCTTATGTGCTTCTTCCTATTCCTCCTTCTTTTACTCCTTTTAGACTGTCAGTTACTAGTATCAGTACTTTCACCGCATGAGGTAGAAGGAGGTGGAGAATCAACTACAGGTGAAGGGGAAGCAGTGTTTTGATGCCCTTGATATAAGGAGATTACTTGAGAAGCATCAGGATCATTCAGGATAGTTGGAGTGGCAAACAACCACACTAGTAGCCCTAGGGTGAATCCAGGTAGATTTAGGGTGGCCATCAAAGGAACACCAACATTCCCCGTGAGAGGAATAATACAAGGAGTTCCTAGCATGGGGATCTCTTGGTTGGTGTTCAAAGGAGTGTTAGCCATAGTTTCAAACAAGGAGACAAAATCTGAGGTCAACATGAAACCACAAGTACCAAGCACACACCTAAAGGCGTACTAAGTACAGACAAACCGCACAGCACTCACTAAAAACTCCTAAAGCCAAACAGACAAACAGGTATAAGATACACTTTCCAAAAGAAAGCTGATAGACAGTTACTTGGTGTCCCTATATATGTTCTTAGGCACAAGCGAAGGAATCACCCACCACCCTCCCACACTTTCTACTGCGGTTACCTTCCAAGCCCGTCCAACGTTAACCAGAAATAGCCTTCCGGTGTACCTGTGTATGAACTCTAGATGTCAAAGAGACTAAAGGCTACCTTAACTATATGGACAGTCTGGGGGGACAGTTGCAAGCCTGGTTCGTACGCATGGGCAGGGTAGCAAAGCCCGAAACCTTGTCTAAGACAGAATCCCCAGATGCGCAAAAACCCTGGTTTACATTTTGACAAGGAATCGAAGGATTATCTCCTTAGTCCAACCCTCCACGTGGCCTCGTGCTTAACTCCTGTTTGAGAGGAGCTTCCCAAATACAATCAACGTAGAAAAGGGTTTACCTAGTGATTGGCCAACTACGTCTAAAATTTAAATACTTGTGGAGAGTTGAAACTCCCTAATCCACAAGTCTAGCCTGATCCAGTTAGTGTATGACCCTATAAAATAAAACTTACTAATAATTTTAAAATAATATCGTTTATTTTAAGGGTTGTTTTTAGTCAGAGGGTAAATGGCGTGAAACTTATGTGGTGTTTTGACTCAAAGTTGAAACAAAATGACTAAGGAAAGAGATATGAAATGCAAAAAGCAAAAAATATTCTCTTTATTTTTCAAATAGAAAACTTGAAAGCCACAAAAGAACAAATTCTTTTTATTTTTATTTTTTCAAAAACAATGATATGCCATGCAATCTAGACTAAAAACCTAATCTACATGCATAGAAAGCAAACATGTGTTTTTGTCTTTTTCTTTTATAAATGCAAAAGAAAAAACAACCTAAATGCAAGCACGTAATGTAAGCAAAGCAAATAGACAACTACTCTACACTCCACAAACAAACCCTAGGCTTCTCTAAAGTTGGTTGTCAACCTCTCTTGAAAGGAAGGCTTACAAAGGTAAACAAGCCAACAACTTTGGAATGAAGAGACTGAGCAATGAGACTAACATAAACAAAGGTCAAGAAGTCCCAAGTATCAATCTAAACCTACAAATAGAGGTTGCTTAGTACCTTATCCAACTAGGTCAAACCAAAGAAGAAGGTGGGGGGGAAGCAGCAAAAACAAGTATATGTTCTTTTTATTTTTCTTTTATAAATGCAAAAGAAAAACTACCTACAAAGCAAAGTATGCAGATAAGAAGAACAAAGCAAAAGGAACTTTGCTATACAACCACCAAACAAACACTAGAATGAACTAAAGTCAGTATAAACCCTACTTGGAAGGAAGGCTTGCATAAGAGACAAGTCAACTACTTTGGCATGGTGAAGTTAACCAACAGAAGAAGAAGGAAACCAACACCAACAAGCTTCTAAACTCAGACAAAGATCACTGACATAGGCTGACCAAAAACATAAGCCAAAAATCATACCAAGAAAAGGAGGTGGGGGAAAGAGCAAAGAACAGACCCTAATGCTATAAAAAGGCTTACCACATAGATAAAGAACAACAAAAAAGGATGACACTAAATCCCTAGAGTAATGCACCTACAGAGGACACCAAAACACCTACCAAACAGCCCACAACAGTAGAAAGAACCACACAAATGAGAAAAAACATTGTTTTAGGGGCACACGCGGGTTGTACTACTGACAGGTCGCGTGTCATATGCAGGTTTCCAATACAGCAAGTCACGTATGTAGGCACACGTAGGTTGTATAGCTGACAAGTCATGTATCATACGCGGGTTGACAGTATACACAGTCGCGTGTACCAAACCAGACATGCAACTGTTCAGTCTGCAAGTCGCTTATGGGTGGAAAAACTCCCAAAAAAGCTCAAAAACTGCCTTAGGAAGGCAGGGGAAGTGTTCTATCAGACTTATAAGGTGTTCTTAAGTGGCAAGAAGGACTTGAAACAATGCAAAAGACTGAAAGAAAGACAGAGAAACCCCAAACAGACAAGGCTTTCCCCAGTGGAGTCGCCAGTTCTGTTGTAAAGGAAAGTGTCCTATGGCTAGGGTTTAAGAGGTCATCAACATACTGGGGTTGAAAGAGAGATGCACAATGTTTAGCAAGCATATATAAGCAAGTTTCAGAGATAAGAAAGGTCTACACCTGACTAACTGAAGGCTGATCCAAGCTTTCTCTTCAATCCTCTTCTTGCTCCTCTTGCTCCAAGAGACCTGCAAAACGAATTAGACCTTCCTCAAACCATTATGACCACATATAAAGCAAGGATAATCAAATAAACATGAACTAATGGTCTGACTAACATCATCATATGATCATAAATAGAAATCCAATCACACATTGAACAATGATTTGGGAAGAAGAAGGACATCACATCTTTATTAATCTTGAAAACAAGTACAAGTATACATTCTCTTCAAGTTCGGCACCTCACAAAACCTTGATCTGGTTCTGCTGCTTCTCTTCTCCAAGGAACTCAACCTCCAAGCTCTGCAACACAAGGAGATAGCTTCTAGGGCAAGGGTGTGGGAAAAGAGAGCTCCAAATCCTCTAGCATAACAATGCAAAGATTCAAGTCCCCTCTCATGGACCTCCCTACCTCTATTTATATGGTTAAGGAAGAGTTAGGGGCGAAGACAAAGTAGTTACAACTGAAGGAGTCAGTTGCATAACTAGCCAAACTACCCGAATTTCAAAATACGTGTTTTTTTGACATTTTTAAGAGGCGTACGCGAGTTGCAGAAACAACAGTCATGCACACGAGAAATACACGCGGGTTGCCAATATAGAAAGTCACGTATATATAGCAACTCGCGTACGTACGCGGGTATGATAGAGAGAAAGTCGCGTATGTACGCGGGTTTGCCCTAAGGCAACTCGTGTATAGACAAAAAACTCATTTTTAGGGTATTTCTGGGCATTTTCAGACTTTGGTGTCTGCTGAAAAGTTTTAGCTAACAGAAATATCTTTCCAATAGTGTAGAGATGAGGTCAAAAAGAGTTACAAAACTCAAGATATGGGTCCTCCAAGATAGGTGTTTTTTCAATGACATCCAGTGACTTTAATGAAGTGTCATCATGGAAGTGTCGACATGCGATGGAATCATGGGAAAGTGGTCACAGGAAGAGATGTGTCATTTTGAGCTATAACAATAGGAATGAATATCCTATTTCCAGATTTGTGAACAAAGGTTGGCAAAGAGGTGCTGGGGCAGGTTGGAGCCTGTAGGGGAGTAGGTGCTCCTTATCAATTGTAGCTGACTAAATAGGGGGTTATAGCCTCCTACCAGTTGGAGCTGGTGAATAGGGGTGTGGGTTCATCTTGATCAATTGGAGCTGTTCTAAAAAGGAAGAAAACATCTTCTTTCTATTGTAATTTATAAAACCAATTTTGCAATTAATAGGAAAGTGTTTGTGGCTTTCCCAATTGGGTTCCATGATAAATAATTATGTTCAAATTTGTTGTTATATTTGCAAACCATAATTAAATAAGTAAAATAATTTCGATTTAAAATTTGTGTAATTGATTCACCCCCCCTCTCAGTGACATGACCTGATCCATCAATTGGTATCAAAGTCGGTCCGTTCACTAGAAAGTTTAATCACTTGAAGAGAAGTATACATCAGAATGGATCGACATACAAAGATGTCATTAAGAGTCCCCCTGTTTGATGGTGAATACTATGCTTTCTGGAGTATTAGAATGAAAAGATATCCGATGTCCATTGGACTGGAAGTATGGACATTAGTTGAAAAATGATATGATGTTCCAAAAGTCACTCCCACAAAAGCAGAAGACAAGAAGAAATTTTGGGAACTTGCAAAGGCTTTAAATAGACTACAAGCTGCACTGAGTAAGAAGGTCCTTGCTAAAGTACTAAACTGTGGAAATGCTAAACAACTCTTGGATAAATTGGAAACTATATATGCAGGATATTCCAAAGTAAATAGGGCCAAACTTCAATCCTTCAAAGTACAATATGAAGGTCTAAAAATGAAGGATGAAGAAAATATCTCAGAGTACTTCGAAGGAGTTGATAGTATTGTTAATGCAATCAAAGGTTTGGGAGTAGAAGTGTCAAACAATGAGATAGTTGAAAAGATACTGAGAACAGTTCCTATGCTATATAATCCTAAAGTGTCCACTCTTGAAGACCAAGATACTATAGATCAACTCACCATGGATGAATTGTATGGAATCCTCATAGCCTATGAGTTAAGATTAGGTCATTAGAACCTCCCAAAAGGAGAGGTCGTCTTCAAGGTGCTCAAGAAATAAAAATCAGAAGCAAAAACTTCAACCCATCAATCATGAAGAATCTGATGTAGAAGAAGCCAATTTTATTAAGAAACTTCAAAAAGGATTAGGGAAGTACAAAGGCAAGCTGCCTTTCAAATGTTTTAATTGTGGAAAAGTTGGGCACTTTGCATCCAAGTGTCCTTATCCCAAGGAAGATTCTGAAGATGAAGATGACACAAATAAACAATACAAGAAAAAAGGGAAAATCCCACTATAAGAAAAAGTATTACAAAGAAAAAAATATTTTTTTCTCAAAAGAAGAGAACAACAGTTCATCCGAGTCTAGCGACAGTAGTGATGAAGCCCTTTTTCTAGGTATTGAAGAGTGTAATGAGATAGAAGAAATTGAGCATGAGAAAGAGTCAGAACATGAAGCAGAGGTTAATATGGAAGAAGAATTTCTTAGTGCCTTGGATGAATTAAGAAGATACAAAAGCAAATATAGACACCTAAAAAGTTTTGTAGTTGAAAAAAAAACATGAACATAAAGAAAAGGAGATGGAGAAAAACATGAGGAACCTGGAAAACCAAATCCTAGATGCAAATAGGATGGAAGAAAGTTCGGAGAAGTCTCTTAAAGAGAAACAACTAACCTATGAAAGAATGAAGGGAAAATTAGTTCTCCTAAGAAAAGAGCTTGATGCAAAACTTATCCAAACAAGATATGAAAATAGCTCTAAAGTCTTAGATAAGATTATAACCACACAAAGGGATCTAAGTTACAATAATGGAATGGGTTATTCTCAAGAAGAAAACCAAGTTAACTCAAAATATTATGCAACTACTCTCCTCGGTACATTCAAAGAGAAAGATGAATAAAAGACAAGCAATGATTAGAACTCCAAAGGATTATTTCCACCCATCAAGAAGGAATGTAAGACAACACCAAAGAAGGTTTATCAAAACATGTATCCACATTTTGTTTGGTTATTGTTTTGCATGCTCTAACTTCAGACCCAAAGCTACGAATTGTAGAGCATATCGAAGGAAAAAATTGAGGGTTAAGAACTATAACCTCAAATACAAGCAAACGGTTGATCAAGTTAAGAGTAGAAATTATAACTCCTTTGCACCTCTACAAGAAAGAAACTTAGAATGATTCAAATGTCATAACTATGGACATAAAGCAAGTAATTGCAGATTACTGGAAATCTCAGAAAAAACAAAGTTCATTAAAGAGCAAAAGAAGCTTTGGAAAGAAAAAAAAATCAAAAGAGGAATGTTTTATTGCCTTGAAATCCCAAGATAAAGGAGATCTCTGGTATGTTGACAATGGTTGTTCAAAACAAATGACAGGAGACAAGGAGATTTTTTTGAACTTAAATAAACAAAAGGGTAAAGTTACATTTGGTGACAATTCTTCAGGTAACATTCTTGGGAAAGGCACTGTGAATTTGGGAAAAGACAAAGCCAAGAATGTGTTGCCTGTTGAAAATATGAAACCTAGCCTATTAAGTGTCAGCCAAACATGTGATCAGGGGCACACTTTCATCTTTGATTCCAAGAAATGTGAGATTAGGAGAAAGGACTCAAGAAAATTGGTTGGTACTGCTCCTAGAACTCCTGATAATGTATACATACTAAATACAAAACTGAATGAGGAATGTCATATAAATTTAGTGGATGAAAGTTGGCTATGGAATAGGAGGTTGGGGCACATTAACTTTGACAAATTAGTGAAAGTTAACAATCTTGGGCAGTAAGAAACTTGCCAAATATCACAAAACCCTCAAATCCTATGTGTAGACATTGTCAACTAGGGAAACAAACTAGAATAAGGTTCAAAACAAAAGAATACTCAACCTCAAAATCTTTAGAGATGGTTCACACTAACCTATGTGGACCTACAAGGACCAAAATTTTGCAAGGAGAGTCCTAATTTATGCTGTTCATTGATGATTTTACTAGAATGACTTGGGTATTTTTTCTCAAAAAACAATCAGAAGCATTTAACAAGTTCAAATCTTTTTAAAACCCTTGTTGAAAATGAAACAGAGGCAAAAATCAAATGTCATAGATCAGACAATGGTGGTGTGTTCACCTCAAAAGAGTTTGATATCTTCTGTGAAATCCATGGAATTAAGAGACAATTCTCTACTACCAGAACACCTTAGCAAAATGGGATTGTTGAGAGGAGGAATAGAATAGTCCAGGAGGCTGCAAGGAATATGCTCAATGAAGCAAGATTGTATGATGGATATTGGAGGGAAGTTGTAAACACAACAGTACACATATTTAATAGAGGTCAACTCAGGATTAATAGTAATAAGAATCCTTATGAGCTATGGTTTGGGAGAGTTCCTTCAATAAAATACTTCAAGGTCTTTGGAAGTAAGTGTTACATCAAAAGACTTGATGAGAATCTCAAAAAATTTCATGCTAGATCTGATGAAGGTAGCTTTCTTGGATATGCTTCTACCAAGAAATCATATAGATGCTACAATCTTATATTACATAATATTGTTGAGAGTGTAGATGTTAAAGTGGATGATTTAAAAACAAAGAAGATCAAACATCAAGAGACCATACTTGACAATGAAGATGAAGATGATGATGAGTCAGTTTGTTCACAAGCAGATGAAGAAGAAAAGGAAGATGTACAAGAAGATGAAATAGATACCAAAGAAAAAGAGGAAGATATTCTAGAAGAAGAGATAAGAGAAGAATCACCAAGAAGAGACACAAAGACACCCTCAAGAATAACTCAAAGGAATCATCCTTAAGACCTAATTATTGGAAATAAAAGCGCTGGAGTGCAGACAAGAAGACAATTGTTGTATCAAACATAAATAGCACTTTTGTCATATATTGAACCCAAATCAATCAAAGAGGCATGCAAAGATGAGAATTGGGTCAATGCTATGAATTGAGAATTGCACCAAATTGAAAAGAATAAAACTTGGTAATTGGTTCCAAGACCAAAAAATAAGAATGTCATTGGAACTAAATGGGTGTTTAAAAAAAAGTAAATGAAAATGGGCAAGTAATCAGGAACAAAGCCATATTGGTATGTAAAGGGTATGCTCAGGTTGAAGGAGTAGATTTTGAAGAAACTTTTGCACTTGTGGCCAGATTAGAGGCAATTAGGATGTTCTTAGCATTTTCCATCTACAAAAAAATGAAAGTATACCAGATGGATGTCAAGTCAACATTTCTCAATGGAAACTTAGAAGAGGAAGTATGTATTGAGAAACCAGAAGGATTTCAATTACCTGATAAAGGAGACTATGTATGTAAACTAAAGAAAGCACTCTATGGGATAAAACAAGCACCCAAATCATGGTATGCAAGGATAAATTCTTATTTGCAAGTACAAGGATTCAAAAGAGGATCAACAAACAATAATATTTATTGTAAAATTGTTGATGATAGCATGATTATTGTGGAAGTATATGTTGATGATATTATATTTGGGAGTGATGATGAAAAATTGAGTAAGGACTTTTCTAGGAGTATGCAACAAGAATTTGAAATGTCTTTGCTTGGTGAACTGAATTTATTTCTAGGATTACAAATAGTACAGTCCAAAAGGGGAATATTTATCCATCAGTCCAAGTATGTTAAAGATATGCTTAAGAAATTCCAGTTAGAGGATTACAAACCTATTTGTACACCTATGACAGTAGGAATGGTGGCTAGATTCCAAGTTGTAGATCCAAAACACTACATATCAATGATTGGGAGTTTACTCTATGCAATAACTTCCAGACCTGATGTCAAGCAAGCTGTGGGAATAATGGCTAGATTCCAAGCTGCACCAAAAGAGAGCCACGTTCAATATGTGAAAAGAATATTTTGGTACTTAAAAGGAACCATAGATCTTGGATTGTGGTACCCTAGCAAGAATCCATTCTCTTTAAAGGCATATTCAGATGCAGATTGGGAAGGTTGTGTAGATGACAGAAATAATACAAGTGGAGGAGCATTATTCTTGGGAGAATAATTGGTAGCTTGGACAAGCAAGAAACATACATCAATTTCTTTGTCTACCACTGAAGTTGAGTATATTACGGCAGCAGAATGTTGCACACAAGTGGAATGGATGAAACAAATCTTACAAGAAATCAAAGTAGTGTTTGAAGAACCCACTATTATCTACTATGATAATACACGTGCTACAAGTCTCTCCACGAACCTTGTCCGACACTCCAAAGCAAAAAACATTCCAATAAAATACCACTATCTAAGAGCTCAGGTTGCAAATAAGAACATTAAATCGGAATATGTCCCAACAAAAGAACATGTTGCTGACATTTTCACTAAACCCTTAAGCAAAGATGTATTTGAATATCCAAAGAAAATATTAGGAGTAGTCTCTCTTCCAATCTAATCTCTCAAGAAAATAATGCATCAGTTGGCATCAGTTCAGGGGGACTCATTCAACCCTTTGCCCTAGATGTCAAAGGGGGAGAAATGAAAATAGTATTGCCATAAATGCCAAAGGGGGAGATTGTTGGAAATATGGAAATACAGGTTAGCATTAGTGGCAAATAGATGAGAGACATTGCCTATGATGACATGTATGTCTATGTTGACAGAGCCATGGATGAGGTAATATGATGACAAAGAAGATGGTTGGCATTTACAGAAAAGCAATGCGCATTGGGCTTGTAAGATGACATGATAAATTATGTATGATGGTTATGAGGTCAATATACTTGTTCCTTGCATGGAGCTAAGATGTGCGTAAAACTCCTCCATGATCCCTACCATGTGCATTGCAGCATGGAGCTAGCAACTGGCGCTACTTGATGCTGTGTGGAACTGTTTGAGACTAGACTCCATCATTTTGGGAAATTAATTGTGAAGAGATCACCATGAATTATCATGGAGTTGTTATGAGCTGGTGAAGACCTCGTGGAGCTATCCATTATGAAGTTGCCTTATCCTACATGTTTTTGAAGCCTGCATTGGAGTAAAAGTGTGCATTCTTGAAGACTGCCATTTGAAGAGTAAAATGTTGAAGTGTGAAGTGATTGGGAGTTACAAAATGTTGAAGTTGTATAACATTGAAGGTGAATCGTCATTTATGAAGACTCTCTCCCATTTGAAGACTTCCTGGAGCTATTGATGACTACTAAGATTGGAATGTGATCTTGTTGCTAGATTTTCTCTCTGAGTGGATGTATTGTTGGGCTGTGAAGAACCTATTCATTGAAAAACTTTGACCTTGATATTTTTTAAGACTATTGTTTCCTCTCTTGTTCGTGAAGTGAATTGCATCTGTATAGATGGTGAAGTCTGTGTCTGTGTGAGAATGTGCCTTAATATTTTGAGAATGTGACTTATACAATTGAGTTGCGATGGTGATGCACATAATAGGGTCTTGCAGGAGTAGAAAAATGAGTTTGGCGAAGTCTCAGAAACCGTCTGATCAAACGATCAACGGTGGGGATTAATTTGTCTATTAGGATTTATCCCACATTAGTAGAGCAATTAAGATTTTATGTGTTTATAATGACCTCCTTCACCGTAGTTATTAAATGCAAAGTGCAAGGGTATGGTGGGGGCTTTAGGCGCCTGGAATTCACATGTAGTCACTAGCCTAGATCCCGGGACGACCTGTCAAGACCGCTACCTTTTGGAAGAGGCGACAATGATTGTTGATTGACATTTTAGAAAGATCTCGTTTGTCGGTTTATTAATATATATATATAAACTATTTGCATGATAAAATGATTGTGGGCTAGTTTGGTTGGTGGTTGGAAGAAACGACAAAAATAGTTGACTAATTTCTATATATAATTGTTGGCATGACGACCATATGAGTGATAGTGGGTTTAAGAGTTAGTTAGTTTGGTTAGTGGAATTGATGATGTTGTTGTTAATTTTATCGTAGTTTTTGGCATAATGCCAATTTGGAGGATAGCCAAGCTCACTTATACTTGAATAAGCATTCAAATTTCAAGATTGCAAAATTGTCGAAAGATTTAACGAAATAATAAACTGATGGTTCATAAATTTTTGGTAAAACCCTGCACATTATTAAGACCGCTATAAATGTCAAGAGTTCTGATAATGACAAGGTCAATATGAAGGATGATCGCATGAGGTAATAGCAGAGGCTATTAAACTACAACCACAACTATTGAACGAATTGAACACTGCCATTTCCAGATGTTCAACAAATGGATTAATAAATATGTTATTAAAAATCAAGGGTGATTAGTATGTAAATGAAGAGGTGTGAAACTACATGAATATACATGTTGCTTTATAAAGAGTTGTGTTGAATACATTTATAAGTATGCCGAGATGTGAAGGATAAAGTGTAACTGTAGAAGAAATACTGAAGATAAAAGTAGATGGATACAGAGCATTAATCATGATATTCAGTGTATAACACATAATATTTATACATGACAAAATATCCTATTTCCATATTTATGAATAGAGGGTGGTAGGGAGGTGCTAGGACAGGTTGGAGCCTGTAGGGGATTAGGTGCTCCTTGTCACTTGTAGCTAACTAAATAGGGGGTTGTATCCTCGTACCAGTTGGAGCTGGTGAATAGGGGTGTACGTGCATCCTGATCGATGGGAGTTGGTCTAAAAAGGAAGAAAACATCTTCTTTCTATTGTAAATTATAAAATAAATTTTGCAATTAATAGAAAAGTGTTTGTGGTTTTCCCAATTGGGTTCCACGATAAATCAATGAGTTCAAATTTGTTGTTATATATGCAAACCATAATTAAATAAGTAAAATAAATTTGATTTAAATTTTGTGTCACTGACTCCCCTCCCTCCTCTCAGTGACAAGACCTGATCCATCACAAGATGGTTGTAGTTTTACTTAAGAAGGAATGAAATGTAATGAATTACCATATCATATCACCTTATTCTACTCATAATTTATGAAATGAACATCCATATTCTACTGCGACTCATGATGATTATCTACGGGAAAAGATTTCGATGCATATACCATTTGGATATTGTATTCACATTGTAATCTTCAGTAGAGTTCTTTGATTGAAGACTATATGCTAGAAACATCTCAATATATAGATCTATGGTTCTTGTATTCATTATGAGGTCTACTGCATATTTTTTGCATATTTTCACTTGGTTGTAAAGACTCTCTGCTTGGCATATTTCCAATGGATAGACCGTTGGGGTCTTGTATTCACGATGTAATATTTGGTAGAGTTCTTTGGTTATGAAGATTACATAATGGAAAATTTTTGATGTATAGATTTGGGGTTCTTGTCTTCATGATGAGGTCTATTGCAAAGTTATTTGAAATATCGACTGAGTTACAGTTGTCATGACTATCTGATATCATTTTCTAGTTACCGTTACATTTTCTATTGTATTGGCCATACATTGTTGTGGTGTTCTGCAAGAGTTCATCGTACAACTTGGTTCAAGTGCAATTTCATGATTCAATGAGAAGCAATTGTTATCTTCATCAAAACCATGAGGTAAAGTGTGTTCTTGCTCGCATATTATAGGAAATTTTGGAATTTATCTTCAAGGGAAATGTTAAGGTGATGCCACCTTCCTTCATTTGTATTATTTTTCCTTGTCACGTTAAGGGGGAGTGTTGGAATATGTAATGATGACTTGTGTGGAATTGTTGGTTAAAAGGAATAAATAAATCTAATATTATAAAATAGAGTTATGCCATATGCATCATGTAATAAAATACCTTATAACCATTCTTTATATAATATATATTTATCCCACATGTATTATGGGATGTAAATATTCCATACATCTATCTATATAATAGAGGTGAAGGAGACCCTTCTGGGTATGCTGGAGAAAAATGTTTGTGACATGATGTGAAGATGGAGTGTAATGTAATGCAAATGTGAGGATTCCATTTATTGTAAGATGGATATTTATAAAGAATAAAAAGACCATACCTTCCCGTGGATGTTTCCTCATTTGTGGTTTTACCATGGATCTTTCCTCATGTGGGGTTTTACCACGTATATTTGGCGTATCATTCTTTTCTCTTGTCTTTTGTTTCTTACATGGTTATTTGTTGCTTCTATGGATATAAGGATAAGATATTAGATTATTGCTTTGCATGTTAGATAATGTATTTTTGTATGTCCATACATATTCTCAATATTCTAACAATACCCTATATCAATTGATTATTATATTGATACAATTCACAATCAAAAGGATTATAAGAAATCAACTAAATCCAAAATAGAGGCAATGAATAAATTATTACATTATCATGAATTTAGTATAGGACACGGGGATTTGGTTTCATTACTACTTGATATGATCAGTCATAGTCACGGGGGATTCACCTTTTGACCAATATCTTAGCACATTAGTTCATATTGTGGGTTTTTAATTTCTTAAAAATGAGTCCAATATATTGCAGGTATTGGGGGAGATAAGGGGTTTACGGTGGGGGAGTAGGGGGGTTTATAAGGATTAGGGTATAAAAGGGGGTGGTGTGGAGGTTTCAAGTATTGGGAGGGGGTTTCAACAAAAGGAGTTTGGCCCAATATCTAAAGAAATTAAGGGTATTCTTTAATATTCCATGATTGCACGTGCTATGTCAAAGGTTCATTGAGTGAATCCCTCATGAGTCATAGTGTAATGACCCAATTCCAAAATTCCAAACAAAGGCAGAATTTGGGGAAAATTTGTATTGACTAATCTTGACTCTAGGTGATTCGAATGGAACAAGAGGGTCTCGAATTTGGTAGAGAATGGCATGGTGAGTCTTAGGACCAATCAATGGAATATATAGTCACTTTATGACAGGTTATATACATATGCAACTCGATTTGGGGTCATTGGAAAAAATGGAAAAAATGCTAGTAAATTGTGGTGAAATTCCCCCCAAGGTGTGAGCAGAAATGGCTCTCCAAATCATATAAAACCATCGTAAATTATCAAAAAGAGTATGGGTAATTATATTATACTTCATTTACTATCATTAGGTTTGGTTAAATTCTTCAACATAGATATAAATCTTCATATTCGAGTGCATATGTCTAGTGGTATTTTCTTAAGGGAAATGGCAATAATAGCTTAACTTTGGCTCAAAAAATGTATATGAATGTTAGGATTATCAATCCTCCCTTGTCCAATTTGGTCATATGTCTAAATCAGGAGTCATGTCTAAATCGGGAGTCCATCTAGTCTATTTTTAGTCACTAGCACCATTGGGTCCACTTGGCCTAATTGGGGCACATGTTCCAGTTACTAAAGTGTGGGGAACACTAATTGGGGCCCGCTTCCACTTATTGCACTTACATGCATTAGTTTAGGAGACTCCTATATCAATTCCTACAATTTAGGAGCCACTGGGAGTGCTGATACCAACCTTCATCAGTTGAGTTCAGTTATTGACTAGTCAAGCTGAGTTAGGAGTCAGTTACATTTAGTTCTAGTCCTCTACATTCAGTTAGCACTAGGTTAGCATGGATGCATGCAAGAGAGGCACATTTATCACCTACCACATCCAGTTAGCTTCAGTTAACACTGAATTAGACACTTGAGTTGTGTTTTAGAACTCCTTTGAACTCCGATAATGGTTTAGACAAGGTCAGTTAACTATTAAGTCCTCCAATAATGATTTAGACAAGATCTTAGTCACCTACAGTCAAGTAGAGTCTAATCAATTCAAATTTATTCACGTGGATTCGAATTGCATGTGGCTATTTAAGCCATCATACTTCATTCTAATTATTATCTAATTACTCTTTGATTCATGAAAAGCACTCACAGCTGCAAGCCATTTTTGCATTGTTTCATTCTTCAATAACCGAGTAAATTGTGTGATCTATCATATTAGTTGTGTGTTTTTCCACATATCTATGTGGTTAATTTAATGTGGTATTAGAGCCTCGGCAGATAAGACACTTCTCCTCCTCAGATCTCCTACTGGATCATTTTTTAGCAAAATTGCTCCTTCTAGCTTTGCACCAGAAGCATAAGGTTTAGCACTTAATACCCCAAGTCAAGGAATTGTTGATCAAGCTTGATGACCTATGCTAGGTGTGATGAAAACCTGAAACATGCAGGCTTTCCAACCTTATGGTGCCCTTTTTTTTGTTTTCCAGGTACAACTTCGAAATGAATTCATCAGTTCTTCTTCTCACCTGATCCTCATACTATTTTGAATGGAAGGTGAAGATGTTTGTATTTCTGAATAAACAAGATCTCTATTGGGTGCCTGATGGATTCGGTAGAGAGTCTTTTGAGAGTGAGAATGACTGGCTAAATGCATGTGATGCAGCTTTTGGAATAATGAAATTGGCTCTTTCTCCTAGCTTGCGCTACCTCAGTAGATCTATTAAAGATCCACAAGAACTCTGGACAAGATTGGACAGAACCTTTGGAATGATTGATGAGGATCATAATAGCACTTTGTAGAGCACATCAAGCACCATAAGCATCCTTGATCCAAAAATATCGGCCCCCACTCTCTCTGATGAAGTTTTTTAAGATGAAGAAGAAGCAGAAGCTCCTACACAGTCAATTCGAATTGAAGACAACCTCCTTGCAGTGACTCCTTATCCTGATGCTCTGGAATTTTATGAGATATGTGATATCTCATCTCCTCATATGGATGAAATATAAGAATACATTTTAATCTCTGATATTGAAGAAAAATACTACTGCACTTCCATGCAAACATTCACCGGTGATTTTCTTTTAAATTCTGTGCAAAATTTACCGGTAATTGCTTCCAAAAGTGAAGAGAAATTTGATTTCTCTCTCTCTAATGTTGCTGCTAGTGTGAAAATATGTAATACCTTGGATATTTTGGAATAAATATCAGATTACCAAAGTGATCCATTCACTCCCCTTGATCTAGATCTTCCAGCAAATTCCTGCATGATTGCATGCACCAAAATTCAGAATTTTGAAGAAAAAGAAAGCTGTGCATCCACCATCTCGGTTGACCATTTATTTGGATCTGATATGAACCTTATTGGATCTGATATTATATTATTTAGATTTGATCTGATATTTCTTGGTTTAATATTTCAGTTTCATAAGCTTTCAGTATTGCTTGTAGCCGTTCTCATTAATTTTGTGAAGAAACAAGTACCGCAAGTCTCCTACAAAACTGCTGCTAGGGATTTGATTTCATTTCACAGTTTTGGATATGTTGTGAAAATATTTAGATCTGATTTAATTTCTGATATGATATTATTTGGTTCAAATTTTAAAATCCAAGAGCTTTCAGTCATGCTTGTAGCTGCTCTCACCAATTCCGGTGTGAAAAATCAAGTACCGCAATTTCTCTTCAAAACTGCTGCTGGGGATTTGGTGTTAGTTTCCTATTATGAGATTGATGATATTTTATTTTGTGAATCATTATATATTTTTGAATCTATATCAGACTATGGATCTCAAGCTTTTTCTATCCACTGTCCTAGTGCTTCTCTACCATTGATCACACGCTCATCTCCTTACAGAACTAGTAAAGAGGAAGACATTTTGCATCCGCTTGAACACTTTCTCCTGACACTTGGGGCTGATTTTACCACTCATGTTTTTCTGTTCATGGCTGCAACATATCAGTTTCTTGATTTTTCCTCACATGTTCTGAATCCTCAAGAACCTTTCCTCACTTATCAGTTGATTTCAGCTGCTCTACATGGGTCCAGTCTTCATCCGACAACTATCTATATTTTTTATTTAGTTGAGCATGTCATTCTTCTTCCAAAAAGGAATATTCCTATAGACATAATACTGGAGAGGTTCACATGCCAGGCCCCAGGATACCTATGCTCAGAAGAACCAGATTGATCCTGATTCTACCTTATTATTAGAGGGGGGGCTTTTTTCCCATGTGTTTTTTCCCCCAGCTCCTTGTATTGAGTAGTTACATTAATTTACTTGATGTAATGGGTGACGTATGGTCTTAGTTATCAGGGCCCACATATTTTCCAAGTTAGCATTCAGGGGGGCTGTTACGATTATTAATTCTCCCTTGTCCAATTTGGTCATATGTCTAAATCAAGAGTCATGTCTAAATCAGGAGTCCATCCAGTCTATTTTTAGTCACTAGCACCATTGGGCCCACTTGGCCTAATTGAGGCACATATTCCAGCACTAAAGTGTGGGGAACACTAATTGAGGCCTACTTCCACTGATTGCACTTGCATGCATCGGTTTATGAGCCTCCTAGATCAATTCCTACAATTTAGGAGCCACTGGGGGTGCCAATACCAACCTTCATCAGTTGAGTTCAGTTAGTGACTAGTCAAGCTGAGTTAGGAGTCGGTTACATTCAGTTCTAGTCCTCTACATTCAGTTAGCATTAGGTTAGCATGGTTGCATGCAGGAGAGGCTCATTTCTCACCTACCATAGTCAGTTAGCCTCAGTCAACACTGAATTAGACACTTGAGTTGTGTTTTAGAACTCCGTTGAACTCCGATAATGGTTTAGACAAGGACAGTTAACTATTGAGTCCTCCGATAATTATTTAGACAAGGTCTTAGTTACTTACAGTCAAATAGAGTCTAATAAATTCGAATTTCCTCATGTGGATTCGAATTGCATGTAGTTATTTAAGCCATTGTACTTCATTGTAATTATTATCTAATTACTCTTTGATTAATAAAAAGCATTCACAACTGCAAGCCATTTTTGCACTGTTTCATTCTTCAATAATTGAGTAAATTGTGTGATCTATCCTGTGAGTTGTTTGTTTTTCCACAGATCTATGTGCTCAATTTAATAATGAAATGGTCCGTAACAAATAATAATGGATGCATACCATTAAAAACATATCAATAAATCATTCAAGAACGTATAAAATTAGATCAAATCCTTAATCCAAATCAGATACACAACTCCTTTGCAATGGAAACCAATACATGGAAACTAGTCAAACAATAACTTGAAAATGTGGACATTTTTGCATATGTATTTATGCTAATATTGACTTACAGAGATTATGGGATACATATTATAGAGCCATAAACTATTCACCCATTCTTGGGCATCAATTGGACTCAACAAGGCACAAGCATCATTCACTCTAGTGTGCCATCATGTGGAAACATGGGAATAATGAAGTAGGGAATGACAGAATGGGAGGAGAGATGAATCAAGAACTGTAGTAGCCCCCTATATGAAATAAATACACTCCATTAATATCAAAATTATAGGTCAAGTTTTCCTCTCCAACAACCAATTTATATGAGAATCCAACTCCCTCGAAATTGGCTCCTTACCAGGGCATGTGAGCACTCACCATGCAATGGACAAGTTAGTGCTTTCAAAAATTCCAAAGACAAATTCTCAAATGATAAAAATCCATTATCATTCCTAATTACATATTTTTATAACCCTCATAATCTCCTCCAAGTTCTAATTCCCTCCCATAGGCTTCCTCCAAATCATCCTTGATGTTTAGTACTCTCCATGATACTTATCCTTCTCCTCATCCCTCAATCGTTCTCCAAATTTGAATTGCTTCTACCAATCCCTAAATGCACCATATTGGTGCCTATTTTTATCCCTTCCATGTCATATTGTCATAGGTATTCAATCATGTATGATTTTGTCATAGAATCTTTCATGATAAAACACATGGAATCTCTCTCCAGGTGGCACATAGTTTCTTCCTAGTCTCTTCCTCTTCCATGGGGAGTTATTTCTCTTCACCTATTCAAATCCTTGGGATCATGAAATGTTATGTGACACCTATTCACCTTCCAAGAATGTCCCATTACTCATTATTTCTAATTTTGGGTTTATCCATGACAAGTGTTTGAAATAATCTAGCCACCCAAGGTCTCCATGAACCTCCAAGTGTCTTCATGAAGCAATGCCACTTTATTTTATCCATATTTATTATTTGGATGACCCCATTTAATGTCAAAATGGTAAACTATGTTTCTCTTGGGTCTCATATCTCCCTTATTGCAAGATTTAATGCCTCCTCCCTAACCTAGGGAACTAGTAGGTGGGTGAAGCATTGTTAACTAGTAGTTGCATTGGGATGGGAACATGACAGTCCTCCCCGCCCAATATTTCTTGTCCTAAAGAAGTTCCAAGTTTGGATGCTACCAAATTTTCTCATCTTCCCAATTTGATTCCTCACTAGGAAAATCCTTCCATTGTACCAAGTATTATTTTATTGTTCTGCTCCTTAACCTTCTTTCCCTTGTTTTCAATATTGATGGATAATAGCTCTCGATTCATCTTATTCCATTGATAATGCACATATTTATACAATTAATATGTCGGTTGTGATTCAACTTCCGAACAACCTATTCATATTCCTACATGACTATTCATATTCAAAATATATTTACAATATTTACATATTGTATAATCCCGACGGATTATATTCCAACAATCCCCCCCTTAATCCGAAGGGGTGTTAGTAAGTCCGAGCATGTTTCTGAATCTTTCAAACTTTTCTCATCCAAGCGATTTGGTGAAGATGTCTGCAACTTGATCATTTGTGGAACAATGTCGAAGATGGATTGTCTTGGCCTCTACATGATGTCGAATCAAATGATACTTTGTGTTGATGTGTTTGGTTCGATCATGGAATCTGGGATTCTTAGCCAGCTTGATTGCAGAAGTATTGTCGACCAATAATGGAGTGGATTTCTCTTGTTTTTCTTGCAAATCTTCAAGTATCTTCCTGAGCCATACTATTTCTTTCATTGCTTCAGCTGCAGCCACATATTCTGCTTCTGTTGTTGAATCTGCCGGAACTGACTGTTTGCGTGATCTCCATGAGACAGCTGCTGATCCAAGACTCATATTGTATCCAGAAGTTGATACTCCTGTCTCCTTATTGCCATAAAAATCTGAGTCTGAGTACCCAATAAGTTTGAAGTCATCCAATTTAGAGTACTTGAGTCCAACGTCTTGAGTCCCCTTCAAGTATCTTAGAACTCTTTTTACAGCTAACCAGTGTCATTCACAAGGTTTATGCATGAACCTTGAAAGTATGCCAACAACATAAGAAATATTTGGTCTAGTTGTTGTAAGGTAGATAAGACTTCCTACAAGTTGTTGATACTTGGTCGCATCCTCAAATTCTTTTCCTTCGCTTGATGTGAGCTTCATTTTCTGTTCCATTGGAGTAGATATAGGGTTGCATTCTGTCATGCAAAATTTGTTTAGTAGTTCTCCAACATATTTTTTCTAAGATAGGAATATGTACTTAGGATGTTGAGTGACTTCAATTCCTAAGTAATAGTGGAGATGTCCCATATCTGTCATTTCAAAGATCTTTTTCAAATCTTTCTTTATGGATGCTATATAGCTCTCATTGTTCCCTGTCATCAAAATACC
>LPNX010206477.1:380930-397015 GCA_001517045.1 Pseudotsuga menziesii | reverse complement strand
AGCAGGAACTTCTTCATGCGGGGGAGTTGGTGCTTCATATGGAAATTCCAAAGGTTGATCTAGAATAGGAATCCCCCCTTCAAGGTTTGGAATTTCATAATCATTTTCAGAATAGTTCTTTGGATGAGGATGTTTTTCCAAATGATCAAGCTGTCTCTCAATGGACTGGTCATTTTTATTAGTTTCAAGAAAAATGACATCTCTGGAAAGAACAAACTTCTTGTTTACCTCATCATACAGACGATATGCCTTGGAGTATTCTTCGTACCCCAGGAAAATACATTTTCTGCTTCGAGCACCAAGCTTGTTTCTTTGCTCCTTTGGAATCAAGGCATAACAGGTGGAACCAAAAACTCTGAGATGCCTGACTGAAGGGAGATGGCCAAACCACATTTCATGTGGAGTCTTGTTATCAAGAGCATTTGAGGGACTTCTGTTTCTCAAATAGGCTGCACATTTCACTGCATCACCCCAAAACATTAGTTTTACATTCTCAAAAAACATCATTGAGCGATGAGAAATGAAGAGGCAGCCCGCAGAAATTAGGGTTTACTTCAGTGGCAGATTGCAATACACAGTGCATCATATGCATAACCTTCTGTATCAAATCAAGAAATGCTCCATTGCATACTCTTGATCAGAATAATACTCATACAACACGCAACATAAAATTAGGGTTTCTACATTCCCATACAACAGCAATATTTAAAATACTTCTTACAGCCTTCTGAAAGAATTCAACCACATAAGAATGTTGAACCTCAGCTTCAACAACAGAATCAACACAAATTCAATCTCCAGCGAATACGAGTTACAACAAAGTGGAAGCACTCTCAAATGAAGCGTTGATGCAGAATTTTAGGGTTAGGTATATAGCCTCACAAATTCAAATTAAAAGTAAAAAATCCCGCAACAAAAATTGTAAAGGGTTTTACCTCCACGCAACTGAATGAGGGCGTGAATATTCACCTCATTCTCAACGCAGGCATGGAGAATATCTCAACAAGCAGTGGAGTGAGAGCAGAATGGGGCTGAGCGGAATAGAGAAAGCGCATCATTCATGAACGTTAGAGCAACCAGCGCATGCACCAATGCATGCAATCTGCAGACTGAGGAAAATGAGTGAGCAGTCTGGCAGCCAGGAGGGGCCAGGACTGAAATGCAGCCAGGAGTTATGGCAGGAACCCGCTCTGATACCACTGATGGATAATAACTCCCGATTCATCTTATTCCATTGCTAATGCATATATTTATACAATTAATATGTCGGTTGTGATTCAACTTTCGACCAACCTATTCATATTCCTACATGACTATTCATATTCAGAATATATTTACAATATTTACATATTGTATAATCCTGACGGATTATATTCCAACAAATATTTTGTCCAGAATGAGAACAAGTTGTCCTTCATCATCCAAGGGAGTTAATGTATATAAAATTGATGTATTCTGAACTATAACATTCTTTAGATATGAAACATGAAATACATTATGAATTTTACTTCCTATTAGAAGCTCCAATTCATAGACCACTTCTCCAAATTTTCAAACCACTTTGTAGGGACCATAAAACCTTGGTTTGAGATTTTCTAAAATTTTTCCCTTTATGGTGGTTTGTTTATAGCGTTACAATCTCAAATAAACCAAGTCATCCACTTGGAATTTACTCTCCACTCTATGTTTGTCTGCAAATTGTTTTTGTTGATTTTGGGAACCTGCAAGTTATATTTCAAAACCTTCAAAATTTATTGTCTCTCTTCAATCCAATATTTAGCCTTTGGAGCTCTAATATCACAAAAAATGTGGTTAATAAAACTGGATTCATCATAGCCATAAAGTTCTTTGAAAGGAGACATTCCAATGTACATATGAATGGTAGTATTGTAACAAAACTCACCCAAATGCAACCATTTGATCCATGCTTTTTGCTTCCCACTGACATAGTTCCTCAAGTAGCCTTCCAACCATTGATTCACCCTCTCTATTTTCCCATTAGTTTGTGGATGATATCTTGTGCTAGGTGTCAAATTTTCCCCACCATTTTGAATATTTCTTGCTAAAATGCACTAAAACATTTGCTATATCTGTCTCTAAGAATGCTCTTGGGAAGCCCATGTAATATGAAAACTTCTTTAAAGAATAGTTCAGCCACTTGTGCAGCAGTGAAAGTGGTAGTAAAAACAAAGAAATGAGCAAATTTAGTGATTTTATCCACCACTACAAATATGCAATCCTTACCAAGTACCTTGGGCAAACCAGTGATGAGATCCATGGAAATTCTCTCCCATTTTTGTTCCAGAATAGGAAAGGGGTGTAAGAGGCCAGTTGGATGAGTGTGATCCACTTTGTTTTGATGACATGTGGGGAATTCATTAACACATTTCAGAATATCAAACTCCAACCTTTCCATGAGAACCTTTCCCTCAACATTATATATGTTTTGAAGAAATCAGGGTTTCTTGCTAGAGGAGAATCATGAGCTTTCTTTAAAACTTTCTCTTTCAAACATGAACCATGGACCAAATAGATTATATATTTTTAGTATATGATTCCTTCCAACACCTTATACCTAACATCATGGCTATTCCCATCAAAAAGTTTACAAGAAAACTTATCCTTGGATATTCTATTTCTAATATGACTTTCAAATATTCTGCTATATCCATTACAGAAATAGAAGGTCTTCTAGACAAGGAATAAACTACCACATTATTATTTCCCTTCAACATATTCAATATAAAAGTCAAATGCTTGAATATTACTCACCCACTTTTTTTTTCCTTTCATTTAGATCCTTTTGAGTGAGGAAGTACCTTAGGTTGCTATGGCTAGTCTTGACTACAAAATTTGTTTCCCACCAACTATTGCCTAAACTTGATCAAAGCATGCATTATGGATAACATTTATTTATCATATATATAGTAAATCTTCTCATGTGGCTATAGATTCCTTCTCTCTAAATCTATTGGGTGTTTTCCATGCTTTAGGACTGCTTCAATGACTTCTCTTGATGTATCACATTCTAAGCCAAATGGTTTAGAAAAATCAGGCAAGGCTAGAATAGGACAATTATTTATTACCTCTTTCATTCTTTGGAAATATTTTTAATCCCATTCATGCCATTATAAAGCATATTTATTTGTCAAATCAGTAAGAGGTGAAGTGAGTTCGGAGAACCCCTTCACAAAATTCCTATAGTAGGTACAAACTCCAATGAATCCTCTCAATTCAGTGAGATTTTTGGGACGAGGCCATTCTATAATGGATTTTATTTTTTCCATATCCACCTTCACAACATATTGACCAATGATCTGTCAAATATACAAGAGTTATGTCAAACCAAACTCACATTTTGATAGCTTAGTAAGCAAATATTGATCATGCAAAATTTGTAATACCACCTCTAGATGATGCAAATGTTCCTTCCATGTTTTACTGCAAATAAGAATGTCATCAAAGAAAACTAGTACAAACTTATGAAGTTGCTTGTGGAAGATATTTTTCATGCATGATTGGAATGTGGAAGGAGCATTTGTCAAGCCAAAGGGCATGGAAACAAACTCAAAGTGACCATAGTGGCATATGGAAACAGTCTTTGGTATGTCTTCTTCCCTCATATGAATTTGATGATAACCATACTATAAGGTCAATATTTTAGAAGAACTTTGCTCCATGTAGCTCATCCATGACCTAATCAATCCTTGGTATGGGATATCTATTCTTCATTGTCTTCTTATTCAAGACTCTAAAATCAATGCACATCCTCAAAGTTCCATCCTTTTTCTTAACCATAACAACTGAAGAAGCACATGGGCTTGAACTAGGCCTTATGATACCCAAATCCAAAAGTATTTTAATGGCCTCCTCAATCTCATCTTGAATCCTTTTGGGGTGCATATAAGGCTGCATTTTGATAGGCTGTGTTCCTATCTCTAACTCAATGATATGCTCCACCCCTCTATCTGGTGGTCTTCCTGGGGGAAGGTCTCCAAAACCTTCTCATACTTACTCAATAGATGCTCTATCTCCTTAGGATGCTTGGAAACCTTCAAGTGAGGTTTAGAATATGTAATTAAACATTCAAAAATCCATTCTGTCTCCATGACCCAAGATAGACCTCATATTATGAGAGGACACCACTTGATTTGCATAAGTGTCCATTCCTCTCAACAAGATGGGTTTCCCTTATGAATATTTGAACGTCATTTCAAGGACTCGATAGTTCATTGTATTCTCCCCTAAAGAATACAACCATTGGACTCCCAAAACTACATTTGTACCAGCCACATTCACTACATATGAATTTCCAGTGATAGTATGATTTCCTATAGTAACTTGAAGATTTGGAATCCATTTGGTACAGTCCATAGAATTGTTACATGGAATGATGACTGTGAAACCATAAAAAGTTTCAGCTTGTAGCTTTATCCTATCTAACAAGGTTGGATCTATGAAGTTATGAGTGACTCCTCCATCCACTAGGACTGTAACCTTTTTTCCTTGTATGTTACCCTTGAGCCTCAAGGTGTGAAATCTAGGTACACTTGAAAGTACTACAATTTTTCCTATCTCAGTAGTGGTATTTTCTTCTTCTGTTGTTTCATACCCCTCTTCTTGGGCTACAATTTGTGCTTATTCCTCCTCTCCCTCTTCTTCATCTTCAGAGAAAACTTCAATGTAGTGTGCCTTCCCTTTTTCACACTTAAGTCCCAGAACCCAAGGTTGTTGACATGTGAAGCATAGTTTCTTTCCTCTAAGTTATTATTTGCTCATCCCTCCCTTATTTTCTTTGGAAAATGAGTCATTTTTCCATGTTTTCTTAGATTCCTTGAATTTGGAAGGGAAACTAGAATTAGGACGTATTTGGTTCTTGACAACACATTCTACAAATCTCTTGTCAATTTCATGGCATCCTTCAATGTAGTTGGCCTGTGGGATTTCACAAGCCATCTCACAGGTTCTATAAATCCTTCAGTAAATAATAAAACCAACCTATCCATAGATACTTCAGAAACTATTACTGAAATATTTTCAAATTCTAACATATATGCTTCAAGAGTTCCAACTTGCTTCAATTGTGCTAGTTCTTTGAAAGGAAGGTCAAGGTCTTTCCTCTCAAATCTCTCCATTAATGCATTGAATAAATCCTCATACGATAAAATCTGATCATGTCCCAAGGTCATAATACTATGGAACCACCAATCACTAGCTTCCCCTTCAATATGTAAAATGGCCATTTTTAATTCATGTTCTTCAACCATAGAATTTAACTAGAAATATACACTTAATTTTTGTAACCAAGCACTAGCAGACATATGGGAAGAACCATCAAAGGAAGGAATAATTACTTTTCCCATGGTATGCTTTAATTCCTGATTAATATGAGGTTCCCTATTCCCACTTCCTCCTCACTTAAACTGAAGAGAGGTCCCGATGAACTTATCGAAAGGTAGGACCTTCCTACATTCATCACTTGGTTGCTGCCAGTCATTAACTACTTCCCTCACATCATAAGTACTGTAAGGTCCCTATTTGGACTCTAAAAAGATAGGTATTACATGTCTGGTCTGATTCTTGAATTCACAGGGTCGGTTATGAGGTCCAATATTTGAAAATCTTGCTTCCCCATGGGTCTTCTTCTCATCATGAGGTGAAATACTACTACTACCGGGTGTTGAATTGCCCCCAAGTTGTCTAGCCAAAAATTCAAACCCTTGCATAAAATTTTTGGTAATTCCTTCAAGATATTCCTTAATGAATGTTTTAAGGTCCTCATTATCCCCCTTATCATCCATATCTCCCAATCCTAGTTTTTCCTTAATCTCCTTGTAAAAAGAACTAACTTTCCCACTTCCTCATCTTCCACTGTTAATATCTTTAGTATTAGTGTCTAATGGAGGGAGGAAATAATTAGGAAACATGAATATATAACTCAAACATGTGCTAATATCATGCTCTTATGCCACTATAATGGCCCAATTCGAAAATTCGAAACAAAGGCGGAATTTGGGGATAATTGTATTGACTAGTCTTGAATCTAGGGGCTTCGAATGGCACAAGAGGGTCTCAAATTTGGTAGATACTGATATGGTTAGTATTAGGAGCACTCAATGGAATCTATGCTCACCTTAGGACAAGTTATAGACATCTATAGCTCGATTTGGGGTCATTGGAAAAAATGGAAAATTTTCTAGTAAATTGTGGTGAAATTCCCCCTAGGGTGTGAGCAGAAATGGATCTCTAAATCATATGAAAACATCCAAAATGATAAAAAATGGTATGGATACTGATATTAGACTTCATTTAATTTCATTAGTGTGGTTATAAGTTCCACAACAGAGATATAAATACTCATATTCAAATGCATATGTTCAGTGATATTTTCTTAAGGGAAATGATAATAATAACTTAACTTTGGCTCAAAAAATGTATATGAAATGGTTCAGAAAAGAGAATAAGGGATGTAGAAAATTAACAAAATATCAATATCTCATTGTTGCACCTGGAAATCTCATCTTGCTTACCATCCTCCATGAAAATTTCACTTTTCCCTTTTACCTCTTAGAAAGCCTGGCATGGGTCACCTTGGCCACTTTTTTCCTTAACCTAGAAGGGGCGGAACCTTTTTGTGTTTTGCATGGAGCGTCATCGATGCTTGACCTAGTTGAGAAAAAATCACCATTTTCCCTCTTCTTTGAAAAAAACCCTAGGTCAGCGCTCCTGATAGTTTTACTAAAAGCGCCGGTAGTCAGTTAAAAGGAAAAAAAAGATGTTTCTAGAAGCTTCAGTATGGAATCCTTCATGGAATTAGTTCCTATATGTCTAGGAGAGGTGGAATTTTCCTCCCTCACCTATTGGGATCTCATTTTATCCTTTCTCCAAGTCATCTAATGCCTTCTAGGCCTATAAATGGAGCCTTCATGAAGAAAGTGGAGGAGGCCAGAAAAAACATCCTTATGCTGCTAGTTTGAAGTCTAAATCAGAGGAAAAGTAGAGGTAGCTTGTGTTTGGAGAGGTATTCATAGTCATAGGAGATTGTGGACATTCTTGATAGAGACAGAAGCCATTGGAATCAAGGCTTTTGGATGTACTTCTTTCTCATCCATATATTAATACAAAGACATTTCCCTTTCCTGTATTTGATTGTAGTGTTTGTAATTAAATATTATTGGATTACTTGATCACCAATATGGATACTCAATTATCATGATGCTCTCATCCCTTTTGTCTGTCTTGTGATCTATTTTGCAGATATTAAACCATTGCAAGGACTTTCTAGAGAGAAGGCAAGCATATCCAAGGTTGAGGTATAATATGTTTTATGCTAATTGATTTGATTATTCAAGGAAAGGTTATGCTGCTATGTATTTTTGTTCTGTAGTTGTGTCTTACATTACAGAGGAACAAGCAATGTCCACACTTGTTGAGAATTCATATTAACAAATTTGGCGACTCCGCTAGGGATCGAGCTTAATCCAGTGAGATCTGGGAAAGATCCAGTCAGATCTACAAACTTCGGTAACCATTCCATCTATGAAGGTTGTTTCTCTCTCCTCTTAGTTGTTTCAGTTAACAAGATGAGTTATCCATCTTATGTTTCTGATATTTTGCCTCTATTCTGAGTAAAAAAAATTCACTTTTATAGTGAGCTTAGTCTTTCTGGTTTCTCCTACAGGTTTTTAGCTTTTTCAGTCGAGTGTTCCGTGGCGTTGTTTCCTTTGGTTGATAGAGCGTCGGTTCACCCTACGACGCCTTTTCTCGTCTTGACCAAAGCATCAACACCGCATTTTCTTTTGCTTGACAGAGCATCGACGACGCCTTTTACAGAAGGCTAGGAGCACCATAGCATCCTAGGATGCCTTGGTGTAGTGCCTTTCAGCGTGCTGAGGTAGGTCTTCAAAAACTGTCTGTTCACAAAATTTTTGTTCAAAAATTGGAATTTTTCCTGTCCTCTTGTTTGGTCTACTTGATTGCTTCCTGTCTGATTTACTGTTTTTTGTGAGTTTGATTCTTTGTTTGAGCTCAGATCCAAAAATTTCTATCTTTTGCATTGTCATAAACGAAATTGGAAACATAGTTTGATCTTGGTTTTTTAGTGAAGCATTTAAATTTCCTTTTGAAAAGAAAGCCTATAGCATCTTCCTAGAAGATTAGTTTCTTTTGTAGAAAAGACTACTTTGTGTGCCTCATATTTTCTAGAAAAATACAAAAAGAATCGTTTTATTTTTCTCTTGTTTATGCTTGCGAAAATTGTTTGTTTTTTCATTTGCATGAGTGATTTAGAAAAATAGGTCTTTTTGACATTGTAGCAAAAAACAGTTTTGCATGCACATTAGAGGCTTAGTTTTCTCTCTATCATTTTCAGAAACTTTAGAGTGCTGGTTTGGAAGAGTTTTTGTGTTTTGAAAGGAATTCCTTTGCATTTCTTTATTGGATCTTGTTTCATTGTTGAAAACAACTTTCTTTTGGTATATTGTTGAAAAGAAAAGAAAAAGGTTTCTTCCTTACCCTAGTTAGTTCTCATCGAAGTCAAAAAGTGCATCTACATCTAGACTAATTCGCATTATTGGAGATAACATTCCACAAACATTCACCTAATCGTCCAAAGAAAATTAATGGTAGCTTTAGGTCTAAAATTGTATAGAAACTTGAGGGATAGGTTAGTGATGTGTTCGGGCATCATTAAGCGTAGGAGCTGTCGTTATTTATCTGCACTATAACCCTAGACTTGCACGGTTCTTCCACGTACTGTCGGCATATCAAACGACCTTTCACATACCCTTGAGGTATATAGAAAGATACTTCACGTACTCGATTGTATATCGAAGGGCCCCTTGTCAACGGTTGTGCATTAGACAACACTACTACCGATTTGAGCTCCCACGTACCTTGCTTATATCGGGAGACCCTACTAGGATACCCGTTTCTTTACATTTTAGTGGCAAATTCTATGAGCAGAAGGCTCAACAAACTACTTGAGGAGGGAATCATTCCAGGTCTCTCCTTCAAAAGAGGGATTCATCCCATCAATCATGTGCTCTTCGTTGATGATTCCATCTTGTTGGGGAGGGCATCCACTCAGATAGCTAGGATTTTCTAGCAGTCTCAATATTTTCCTTCTTTCCTCTGGTAGCATGGTGAATCTGGATAAATGCCAAATCTATGGGTGGCACAGCAACGTCAACACCCTCAGAGATATCTCCCAAATCCTCAACATTAAAGTCAATATCAATTGGACACACTTCAACTATCTAGGAATACCAATCACTAAAAAATATTTCTCTTCGACCATGTGGAGACCAGTAATACAAAAAATAAAAACAAGATTCTCTCTCTTGGTACGTGTTGGCTCAATATTGCAAGGAAATCCACTCTCATACAGTCAATTCTGTCCGCCTACCGCATATATATCAGCTCAATGGTACTCGCCCCCAAGATGATCACAAACAGCATAAGTATGGAAATAAGAAAGTTCCTCTGGTAGGGAGGCAATGTTCAATCTAAAAAATTCCACCTCGTTAAATGGGATGTGGTTAAGGCCCCAAAATTAAATGGGGGATTGGGCATTAGAGATCCGGAGCAGATGAATACAGCGCTAGGAGCTAAGCTGGTATGGAGAATGGTTTCTGGAAGTAGGGATTGGTGGAAAGAGGTCATCAGGAAAAAATATATAAGGAAGCCACGTTCCACAGTTCTTTGTCATCCTTGGGATGGGCAAGGCACATCAATCTGGCAGCCACGCAAATCTTCTCTGAATTTAATTCAATCTGAATTCTACGGGGTTCCAGGTAATGGTAAGAAGATCAAGGTTTGGGGTGATAGATTTCTTGGTAACCCCCCCATCTCTTCTCTCCCTCACATGGAGGACCTCTCCAATTGGGCAATTGGTAATGGTTTCTTTACACTATATGATCTCTCCACCTTTGATAGGAAAGGAAAATGGACTGGCTAGAAGTTGTTGCAACCTCTTGATCATCTAAAACAAGCTGTTGATCTCTTTCTTCCCCTCCTCCATGGCATGCCCCCCATCGGTAAAATCTCTAAAGACTCCATTGGGTGGGGCGGTAATGGTATTTATACAGTCAAAGAAGGATAGAAACTGCTCCAAACAAATTTGGTCACCGCTTCAACAAATATCTGGAAGAAGGTTCGGAATCCATACTGTATTCCAAAAGTCAACTATTTTATATGGCTACTAATGCACAACAAACTTCTAACGGCATACAATCTCACCAAAAGAGGTATAGAAGGCCCCTCCAGATGTTCCCTTTGTAATGCAGACTTGGAAACAGCCACGCACCTTTTTCTCCAATGCAAAGTCGCTATACAAATTTGGAGGGCTATCTTGCATAAGGTTTGTGTCTTTTTCAAAACCCCAGACTCCCTTGAACAACTTTTAATAGTCTGGAACAGACTTTTTCTAGGAAATCTTAGGAAAAATCCCATTCTAAAGCGGCTGTGGAATGTCATTCCTAAGAACACATGTTGGAAGATTTGGTTGGCAGGGAATAGATCAATCTTCAAGGGAGAGAAGGTTATTATCAATCGGGTAGCTACAAAGATTATTGGGATGATTGCTGAAAAATTAGTGATAAGAGGATTGGTATTTCTAGATGTAGAGGATATTCCAACTCAGGTAACTAAGTGGTGCAACATTTTCTTTCAGAGGAGTTCCCCTCAGTCCAAAAGCTACAACAGTAAGCAGTCATGGGAAATAAGAAAAAACTATGATGATCTCTCTCGATGGATTAAAGATCAGAAACCCTTTTCTTTATTCTTTGATTGTGCCTCAAAAGGAAACCCAGGGAAGGCAGGTGTGGGGGGTCTTATTTTGAATCCAAGAGGAAAAATTATCAATTCTTTTGCCTGGAGATTGGGGAGCAAGACTAATAATGAGGCTGAGTAGCTGGTTCTACTTCAAGGGTTGGATATGATAGATACAAAATCCATCATAAGGCTGATAATCTTGGGGGATTCTCACCAAGTGATCCTTAAAATGAAAACAGGATGTCCTATGGGATCCATAAAATGCAGAAGGTTGCACAGCCGGATCCAATAGCTTCATCTCCATGAGAGCACAGAATACTATCATATTTTAAGAGAAAACAACGCCAAAGCAGACACAATGGCAAACAAGGGGGCCTCTCTCTCACAAGGTTCAATAATTTTAAATGGAGAAGAGACAAGCTACAAACATATCCCCTAATAACCAAAATGGGTTATCTTGCAGTAATCCAGGACATGCCACGATTTACTCTTCAGAATATATATAGAATGCTTTTCATACTCAGTGATTCCTTGGCGAAACACACAGCTCCCTCCCACCATCCGAAGCACAAGAAGGTATAACCACTCTTACACTACCTTTTGATGATGATATTTTGTCGCATGTTTCAGATTCAGATGAAGAGGATCAAGATTAGCATGCTCTTCGTATTGAGGATGAACCTCATGAGATTCTAGATCCAAATCCAGTACCCATCCCAAATCAGTGGCCTAATTCTAAATGGGCCCAAAATCTCAATGTTGCAGCTGGGGATGGTGCTGGGAATACATAAGATAGAAGGAGAACAAGGTCCCAGTATCAGAATGAGCATGTTTCTCTCTCTCACATAGATTCTCTGTCTACAAAGTGGTGCAACAGTTCGAGGAAAGTGCTACATGATGATAGCGAATGATCAACCATTTTTCCCACTTAAGAAGAAAAATGACCATTCCCTTCCTCCTCCAGACATAAGAAACACATACAACATCCATCATATCAGAAGGACAATGAGAGGCTCACATGCACAGCTTCGTGATGATGCACAGAAGAGCCATGTTGTTGCATAGTGATGCAAATTGCAATAGAGTTTTATTTTGCAAGTTATTTCCCAAAGACGAAGATTTTTCTCCTAAGAATAGCTTGTATTTTCTGTTCCTGCTTATTTTGAGAGGGGGGGGGGGGTCCCATGAGGTTTTCCCCTATTTCCTCAGTTTATTAAGAAAAAAATAATTCTTGTATATTGTAATGGGTGACTTTTGGCCTTGTTTCCAGGGCCCATAGTTGTCCAAGTTAGGATTAAGGGGGGTGTTAGGATTTATAGTCCTCCCTTGTCCATACTTAGTATATTAGATTATATTTTGCTAACTTAGGAGTCATTACTTGATATTAGGTCCACTAGTACCTTTGGGTCCACTTGGGCTATTGGTGCCACCAGTACCAAGTCACTAGAGTGTGGGGAAAACATATAGAGGTTAACTGCAACTAACTGCATGTTCATGCATCAGTTTGTGTGCCTCTGAGACCAATCCCTACAATTTAGGAGCCACTAGGACTGCCACCACTAACCTCCTTTAGTTGTTGGTAGTTGGTAACTAGTTAAGCTAAGTTATGCTCTATTTACATTTAGTTAGATGTACTATAGTTCAGTTAGAGCCAAACTTGCATGGCTGCATGGGGTTAGGCGCCTATTCTCACCTACCTCATCAATTTAACTGATTTAACTAATTGAGAGACTGAATTAGACATCTATAGTTAGACTAGTGAGCTTCGATAGTGATTTAGACACTTCTAGTTAGCCAGTAAGTCAAGATTGATTTGGTAGATTCGAATCTTATCCACATGATTCGAATTCTCCTTATTGTAACACTGTTGTATAATGTTGGAATTAATGAAGATAATAATTTTACTAAGCAATTATTATCAGTTTTCTATGAAATTTGTCTTGTTCAGTGTGTACATTTCATTCGATTCCACTGCACAATTAAACCTTTCAATTGCACTCATTGCATGTAAATCAATGGAATAATAATTAAAACACCTCTACTACTACCATTGGTATGGTTCTAGTGTAGGAGGATTCAAACAGACAAGAACATGTGATTTATTATCTTAGTCAGAGTCTCCTAGACTTCGAATCTCGGTATTCACATGTGGAGAAGTTAGCTTTGGCTACGGTAATTGTCGTACAATGTTTTCGTCATTAAATCCTACTTTGCACAGCTACTGTTCTCACGAATCAGAACCCCATAAACTACATCTTGACTCGTCAGGTTCTGGAAGGCAAATATTCTCGCTGGATTGTCATCCTCCAACAATTTGACCTTGAATTTGCTAAGACCACTTCCAAGAAATGCCTAATTTTTGTGGAGTTGATGTATGATCTTCCTCCTGATATCACGAAAACTGAGCCCAATAACTCATTTCCTGATGAGTTATTGTTCCTAATCAGCAAGACTGACCCATGGTATGGATATTTGATCATATATCTCCAAACTCAAAGATTTCAGCTTGACCTATCTCGCGATGATCGTCGACGCATTCACCATCACGTTATATATTGTCGCATTCTTAAAGACACCTTATATCAACGTGGTATTGATTCCATTCTCCAACGACGTTTAACACACAATGAGGTCAAACAAGTCTTGAATGACTGCCACTCTAGAGGTTGTGGTGGTCATCTTTTTGGGATGGATACAACTCAGAAAGTGCCCACCTTGTTAGCTTTTTTATCCAAAAAAGTGCGCCTGCCATGCTTTGTTACACCCTGTCATTAACATTGGCCTGTTTTCCAAATGGAGGATATATTTCATGAATTGTAAGCCTACCTCAGTCAGGGGGCATGGTTACATCATAGTAGTTATTGATTATTTCACGAAATGGGTCGAGGAAATGCCTACATATGTTGAGGATGGCAAGATTGTCACCTCTTTTTATTTAACCATGTTAGCACTAGGTTTGGAGTTCCTCAAGCTATAGTGACTGATCATGAATCTCATTTCCGTAATGATATCATGGCTGAGCTAAGTGCCAAGATGGGTTTATGTCATGAAAACTCAATGCCATACTATCCACAAGCTAATGGCCAGGTTGAAGCCATTAACAAAGTCCTTAATACCAAGCTTAGTAGGAATTTAAATTTGTCAGATTGGCATTTAACTTTGTTTTTGGCACTTCAGGCCTATAGAACTTCCGTGAAAATAGCAACCGGTTTCACACCTTTCCAATTGTTCTATGGAATGGAAGCAGTTTTACCTATCGAATGTGAGATTCTGTCACTGAAACTAGCTATTGAGCTTCTACCCAACACCTCGACCGAGGAAGAGTGCTTCCTTTATCTAACTAACCTTGACGAGATAGGCCAATATGTTCCTCTAGCCAATGAGTCACACAAGAAAAGAGTAAATGCTCAATACTATAAATTTGTTCAACCTCAGGTCTTCAATGAAGGAGACCTTGTTCTGACTTATGATCAGAAACACGATAAATTGGGGAAAGGGAAGCTGGAATCAATGTGGTATGTGCCCTACATCATTAGCAAAGTCTTGGAAAAATGGGCCTATGAATTAGTAAACTATGAAGGAATAGCTTTCGGACAACCTCGCAATGGGTTGTACATGAAAAGGTACTGTGCTTAAGACATCTTGCATTAGTACCTTGTATATATTTGTATATATTGACTTTTAGTGTGGTTTTAATGTTTTTAGTCTGTTTTGGGTCTTGTCTGACACTGCTTATTCCATATTATGATTTAAATTCTGTAGATGACTCTCTACTATGGTTTTGCCGACGATGCTAGCCACCATACCCTGAATCTTGCTTCAGCAACCTCTGTCCTCTATTCCCAAGCCAGTGACCTAGTGAATTCAAAAGGAGTCTCTGCCTAGGTCCTGCTACCAACAATATCATCGTTTATCATGCAGTGATAAGGTTGTTAAACGAGGCTTCATATCGTGATATCAGTCACCTAGTTGTATTTTTAGACTCTGAGCTCGTGGTTTCTCAATTGAACCATGTATACGCCATTTGAAACCTAGTACTTCTTCATATTTTTCGAAGAGTGCATTTACTAGAGAGGTTATTTGAATCTATTGCTAACCAACACATTCCAAGATCATATAACTCAATTGATGATTCACTATATAATAATATGTTTGACCGGCCTATTGCCCATTCTTGATACATTGATAGGTAAAATAACATGAGATATTGTAAATAAAAAGTGTGAAAGACGAAATCCATGTAACTAATATCCCATTACCAAATCATGTAAGACACACATATATGTATATATGTATATATACATATGTGTGTGTGTGTGTGTATGTGTGTGTGTGTGTATAAAGTGTTTTACAAAAATGTGCTCTTGAGACCTGTATTAAAGATTACTAGCTTTCAACAATACAAAATGACAAAATACTGAAGCTACTAGTTGTATATGTGTGTGTGTGTGTGTGTGTGTGTGTGTGTGTGTGTGTGTGTGTGTGTGTGTGTATGTATGTATGTATGTATATACATATATACATAAAGCTAGTAGGCTTCAGTACAGGTCTTAGGAGCACATTTTTGTAAAACACTTTATATATATACATACATACATACATACATACACATACATACATACATACATATATAGATATATCTATATATGTATGTATGTATGTATGTATATAAAGTGTTTTACAAAAATGTGCTCCTAAGACCTGTACTGAAGCCTGCTAGCTTTCAACAATACAAAATGACAAAATATTGAAACTACTAGCTTTCAGTGTATACATCTAGTCAAGCCCTAGTCATGCTCGTGGTAGCACATGATAGCCCTCGCTACTCTACACAGCAAGTGACCAAAGCGACCCAACACACTAGCCATTTGCCTCTGGTACCTCCTAGGGAGGTCGTCCATTGAGATGTCTAGAATATCAAGTGTGAGCCTGTTGAGGTTTTCCTCAAGCTAAGTCATCATGTCATCGTCGTGACGCACAAATCTGCACTGGATATCCTGTCAATAGGAGACAATCCTCCTAGTCTCCCTATCCCTACATCTGCACAGTAGGAGGTATGTCTCAGTATCACTTCATAAAAATCATAAATTACATAATAAAAAAACATAAAAACATGTGTATTGTAGTGTAATTCTCACCGAGGACCCCCACTGCTTGTCCTCGGGTAATGGTAGGTCCGGGTTTCCTATAAAGTTCATGCCCGCGTAAGCATAGTCCTCAATCATGAGGAGTCGGTCATCCAGCCAGCGAAAGAAAGAGGCATCTTACTTCACTCTAGGTACCCCACCACCATGGCGGGCCATCACATCTAC
>LPNX010206477.1:298457-380906 GCA_001517045.1 Pseudotsuga menziesii | reverse complement strand
AAAAAAAAAAAAAAAAAAAAAATGACACTAGGATAGTACCATACCCGAACTAATTTAGCTCTCCACAATGACACTTGGTGAGTTAATCCTTGAATGTGGCAAACAAGGTCGCAGACCAGGTGAATATAGTTGGGGCCATATATTCCAAGGCATACAACATGTGTGCCCTAGATGCATGGTGAGCCCCTTGGCTACCGAAAATTCATTGCATGGTGAATAAGACTGTCTGCAAGGGCAGGTCCATCACATCCTTGATGGGAATTTCCTTCCCACTCATTTGTGTTCCTGGAAAATAGTACTGGTCAATCAATACCTGTGTAGTAATGTCCCCACCACAAGGACCAGTCAAGGAAAGAGGCACCCCTTGCCTAGATAAGAATGTCAGGAAGTGCATATCCTCCACTTCCACACTCAAAATGTTGTTGCTCATGATTCCACATCCTAAGTATGTATTCTAGCAACCGGATTTTAGCCCTCATGCTGGGTACCTTGAAGAATTTGAGGAGACCACATTCACAGAGGGAATTCATGCTGCCTTGGTCATTGGACCCACGAATATTGTTCAGTTCATGTTCCCATTCCTTCCACACCACCATTTTCAATAGTGTACCCTGCCAAACATGCAAAATGGAGTATTAGACACTAAATCCAATCATCTAAAACTTTTTAAAATCATTATTTTGGCTTGTTTTTTAAGAATTTTTGGGTAATCTGCTCCACCGCACTTGTCCTTTTCAAATAGAGCGGTGGCATTGCACTTGTCCTTTTCAGATAGAGCGGTGGCATTGCACTTGTCCTTTTCAGATAGAGCGGTGGCACCACACTTGTCCTTTTCAGATAGAGCGGTGGCACCGCACTTTCCTTCATGGAAATGTGAGGTGTTGTTGGGCACCGCAGTTCTCAAAAAGGAAAAGTGTGGTGCTCGCAATGCGCGATTTCCCCTTGGGAAATGACCCTAAAAACGTAAAAAATTGCATAAAAATGAAAATGGAAACCATAGGAATATAGAGGAGGAGTTCAAGAATTACTTGATCCAAACAGTTTCTTGAATAGTTTCCCGTAGCCTCTGTAATCTGGAGCCCAAGTTTGCTCTCCAAAGGGGTTATTTTGCTATCCAATTCGGTAAAAAACAAAATGGTAAATGTTTTTAACTTTTACTAGTTTTTATTTACTATTTTGGGTTTTTTTAATTAACTTATTAATTTTTACCCTAATGTGGTCAAATAAAGTTCAATTTTTTATTAAATTAAGGTCTAATAATCATTTTGAGAGTTGCATGTCATTAAGAGTTGATGTTTTCGAGTATGAAGGAGTTTTCTTTTGTCTTTTTTCGTTCTCTATCAAAACAAAAAAAGCTTTTGAGCGTTATTTTGAAACTGCAGTTGTGCTCATTAAACCCTAGCACTAAGTTTTCGAGTCAAATTTTACCTCTTTTTTAGACTTGTTAAGCCTTTTTACGAAAAAGAAGCCCTAATAGAGTCCTCTTTAAGCTCTTTTCTTACTCTTAAAATGTGAAAAGATCATCGAGTGAGCTTTCCATCTTCATGCTCGTAAAAGGACCTAAAGAGTCGTCTTTTCGACGATAGTTTACCCATTTTTTAGTTCGGATTGACTAGTTACGAAAAAGGTATACTCTAGTCATTGACTAGAAGAGTTCTCTAAGGTATCATTTTATACTTTTTTGGGCCTCAGAGACTAACTTTATGAAAAAGGACCTTTTGGAGTCTTTTTTTGTTTCGTTCGGATTCTCTAAATGTGAACGACACCGAGTTTAATTTTGATGGACTCATTAAACTAAACACTGAGAGACCCTCTTTTGGGAATGAACCCCTCCTTTCTCATGTTCAGAAAACATATGAGAATGGAATTATCTCACAATAAGCTACAACAAGTGTTTGTTACCCCCTTTGAACTCGTTAAAACAAGAAAGAGGCTTTCATCAATCATGATGGGGAAATCAAGGGAAGGAAACTATATTTCATTTGCAATAATGGCAGTTTTTATTCACCTTTGAACATACATATCTATATTTAATTCAAGCAGTTGGGTATTCAGCTTGTCTTCGAGTCGATCCACTTTCATGAGTCATGTGACTCCTTTGAGTCTTTCAAAGAATGCATCGATCTGTGTTGCATTATGTCCTGGTATATGCCTTGTCAAGTAAATGCTTCCAAGTCTTCAGTCGTGCCGCCTGATGTTCAAAGGAAATTCATGTTGAGAGTTACCCTCTGCAATAAAAACTACTTTCATGTCAATTACCTTTGAGTCAGTCCTGTGGTTACTTTATACTCAAATTTCAGAACTTTGTTTCGATGAAACGATTCATCATGGCCCTCCTTCGATGAAACGATTCTTGTCGAACTCAACACATCTTCCGGGAATTAGTCTTGGAAACAAGTCAATACCTTGATATTTGTATACATCAATGAAATATTTCCTCACTTTGGACAAGTGGTTCACATCATTGACCTTTGATTAAAAGATTCAGCTGAGTGTTGGACATTCGATAGTCTATTCACATTCGGAGGAATGTACCGGGGTACCTTGGGAATCATCGACATTTATGGTGATCCCCCTCGCACTTGTTAACGTTTTTCATCATTGATCAGTAATCAAGTGGTTTCTACCATGTTCAACTTCAAGACGTGCATTCACATGGATAGAATCGTACTTTGTTGAAGACGAGACGAAGAACCTGGGTGTATGTTAAGTGTCCATTGCTTTCCCCAGGTTGCAATGGAGTATTTATATGAGTCATAACATGGATCCACATTTGTATGGTCGTGGTTGTGCTCAAATTTACATCTGTGTGACATAGATCTACATTGTATGTCTGGCAGCTATGTTCAAGAATGAGTCTTCTTCACATGGATCTACGTTGTATTCTAGTAGCCATGATTATTTATATTTCACATGGATCTGCGTTGTATTGGTCTGCAGCCATGTTGAGAGTCGTATGGACATATATAAAAGTGTAAATGTACTATAGAGTGTCCTGGATTGTTGGAGATTCCTGATCTTTGGACTATTTCCTCGAAGTGATAACTTGTTACTACAAAGCCTACGCCTATCCTTCCTCTATAGCCTCATGCTTTGGGGGGCAATCTGTTATACCTAATTATAGTCAACCTCATGTTGTGAGACGCAAATCTCAGCATTTGCCTTAATTTCTCAAGAATTGAAGTTAGGTATGAGTAAGGATGGACCATTTTATACTTTTGGCCACCATCGCGCTTTGCTTGTGTAGAAAATGTGGTACCTATACTGGAAATTCCCTTTTGTTGTGTGCATTAAATAGTCCCACGGCCTTTTACCCATGTACAATATGCAGTTCTCACCTAGTAATTCCCTTTTCCCTTCGACAAAGAGCGGTGCTCGAGTTATAAAGGAAAAAAAGGAAGCTTCAAGTGGATTCTCGAAGATTTCCTTCGTAGATCCTTATCCTTATGGTTCGGGACACCTAGAGCTCGATATCCCTCATTGTAGGATCCTCCCTCTACCTCACCTATGAATTCCTCAACCTATTCTATCCCCTCTTGCCTTTAAATACTAGCTTACCCATCATGGGTAATAGGAGGAAATAATATGTTATTGCATCCAAACTTTGGAAAAATTCAGCCAAGGCTAGTGAGTGGTTAGTAGGCAAGCTTGAGGCTTTGAGGTAAACTTCATTTGAGAAGGATTCTCAACACCAAGGCTTAGGTTGTATGCTCTCTCTCTTCATGTTTTTAATACAAATAAAGGTTTATTTCCCATAAACATTTATGTGTTTGTTTATCATTAAGTTTATTGTTGAATTCCTTGGTCATTGACATAAGATCGTAGACTAAATTGTTACTCTGATTTGGTTAGTGTTTTTGTTGTGTATCTTACAGGACATCCATGGAGATCTAGACCTCAAAAGATCAACCTTTGCAGCCTATGAAAGGTAAGAAAAGTATTTGATTCAATATGTTTATGCAATCTTAGGGAAAGTTATTTTATATTGTAACAGTTTTGTTCTTGTATTGAGTGTTTCGGGCTAGGGAAACAACCTTTGTACGCACTGGATGAGTATTTTCGGTAACACACAATAGAAAGAAAATTCCAAGGCTCCCAAGAAGAAAACTCCTTGGAATAATAAGCCAAACAAGGGTCCCAAACCCTCTCAATTAGCTCATTCTTTAAAATATGACAAAGGCACCAAGATAAAAGGTAAAAAGACTCAACGTCATTGCAACTATTGCAAGAAAGATAATCATGATGAATCTAAATGTTTCAAGAAGATGGAAACCTTGGAAGAAACAATGAAGAAGCACCACATTAGCATTGATTTGTCTTCAAAATCTACATCTCATGGACATGCACTTTGCACTTCTGATTTTTCTTATACTGTATCTTCTTCTTCAACTTCAAATGAGTGGCTCATTTATTCTGGAGCATCTTATCACATGGATAAGGACCATTCCATATTTTCTACTATGCATGAATGTAACACCTAACAAATATTTATTAGTGATGATAGATCTCTAAGTGTTGTAGGGTCTCGAGTAGTTCCAGTAGTTAATAATAATTTTTGTGATATACTATTTGTTCCAAGAATTGCTTGCAATTTATTGCCAATCTATCATCAAATCACTCATTATGGTGAAGGCAAATTCTAACGTTTAAACCTCACGAAGTTGTAATAAAGGATTTTAAATATCCTAAGCATGTCCTAGCTACCAGAATTGTTGATGATATTACTAAGTTGTACAAATTTAACAACTTTAGCTCATCACTTTGGACACTTAAATTATCACTCTTTGCAACAACTATGTAGAGACAATATGGTGACAGGTCTTCTGATGGTATCTTATAAGGATGGTGTTTGTTTCGGTTGTGCACTTGGAAAACATCATCAGGACAGTTTTGACAAACATCCCTCTTGGCATGCCTCGCTCCCCTTGGAGCTTGTGCATAGTGACTTGTGTGGTCCTCTTCCATCTGCTTCCTTTTCTGATTTCAAATATTTCTTAACTTTCATTGATGATTACTCTATATGAACTTTATTTTATTTCCTAAAACTTAAGAGTGAATTATTTAACTTTGTTCTTGGCCTACAAGGTCCTTGTTGAAAAACAATCTGGTCATCAAATTCTTAAGTTAAGATCTAATAATGGAGGAGGATATGTTAACAACAAATTCCTTACTTTATGCATTGAGAAAAGAATCCAACAACAATACACTGTTCCATATACACCACAACAAAATGGCGTAGTTAAACAAAAGAACCACACTTTAAAAGAAATGGTTGATTGTATGCTCCAAGCTAAGGGACTAAGTCTTCAATTTTGGGTTGAAGCCATAAATTGTGCAAATTACATAGCTAATCACACCCCCACTAAAGCTTGACAAGGTATCACACCAGAAGAAGCAATGAGTAAAATTAAACTAGATGTAAGTCACTTTTGTGTGTTTAGTAGTGAAGCACGGGCTCATATTTCGAATGAAAAAATGGAAAGCATTCCGGACTAAAAGTGAAAAGTGCATATTTGTTAGAGATTCTGAAGATGTAAAAGGTTATATACTTCTTTAGCCACATTCTCATGATATAATTATTAGAAGAGATGTAAATTTTGATGAAAATCTCTTGGCCTATGAGCCTAACTCGGTGGTTATGCCATCTTTGGCCTGTGAGCCTAATTCGATGCTTGTGCCTTGTTCTACTACCAACTTTCTTGACGGATTTCCAACTGAAATTTTTTATGATGATAATGAGGATGAAAATCCACCTCTGCCTGCTCATTTTCCTCTTGTTGCACCAACACAACCGCTTTTTCAATGAGTCTGTTCAACATGTGAAGCGGCTGGTGATCTTACTAGTGATCCTAGAGATCCACATCGAACACATTCTCATTTTTAGTGAGCCTCTTCTCTTTTGGCTCAAGTTTCAGAGAATCATGATCCAAAGACTTGCTGAAGCTTCAAGGAATCCAAATTGGAATGCAGCTATGGATGAAGAATATCGTTCTTTAATCGAAAACGATACTTGGGATCTTGTACCTTTCCAAAAGGAAGAAAACTTGTCAAATGTAAATGGGTCTATAGAACCAAGTATGCATCAGATGGAAGTGTTCAAAGACTTACGGCAATATTAGTTTCCAAAGGTTTTCCCAAGTTGAAGGAATAGACTACAATGAAACATTTACTCCTGTCACAAAAATGAACTCCATTCGCATTGTTCTTTCCCTTTTAGCCTTACATAAATGGGAGGTCCATCAAATGGATGTGAAGTCTTCATTCTTACATGATGATTAGCAAGAGGAAATCTACATGGAACAACCTCCCGGATATGTTCAAAATGATTCTAGCCTTATTTGTCGCCTTAAGAAATCCTTATATGGACTTAAACAAGTTCCTCAAGCTTGGTATTACAAAATTGATAGCTTTCTCCTAGATATTGGCTTTTCTAGATGTGATTTTGACCCCAATGTCTATACCAAGAAAGTAGGAAACAATCTCATCATCCTTGTTCTTTATGTTGATTATCTTATTCTTACTAGTAGTGACCCTAAGCTTTTAACTCATGTAAAATCCAATCTTAAGCAAAATTTTGAAATGACAGACTTAGGACAAATGCATTATTTTCTTGGCCTCCAAGTCTTGCAAACCAAAGAAGGAATATTTCTTTCTCAATCTAAGTATGTGTGTAACGTTCTTCATCGCTTTCACATGGAATATTGTAAACCATCCCCTTCTCCCTTCCAGTCTGGAGCCAAACTTTCTTCCACTTGCACTCCACCTAAGGTAGACTCCACCTTGTATCGTCAGCTTGTTGGTGGTCTCTTATACTTGACTCATTCTTGTCCTGATCTTTCTTTTGTCATAGTTCGTGTTTCCCGCTATATGCAAACACCCCATGAAAGTCACTAGAAATAAGCAAAAATAATAATTCGATATATTCGAGGTATTCGATATATTCAAGGTACAACTTAGTTTGGGATTCATTATAGTATAGGGGGGACTCCTTTGTTGGTTTCTGTTATACCCAAATCCTGTCACCAACATGTGATGAGATCCTTAACACCTATGTTTTCCCTCAATCCCAAACTTGGAGTGGAAAACTTTCTCTGGATGCTAATTCTACATGAAAAAACCTAGCACTGCACTTTCCCTTTAGCTGATGAGCGGTACCTTGTTCAGCGCCTCCTGTGTCCTGTTATAGAAAAGCGGTGCCACTGCGTATATGCTTTGTTCTTGAAGTCGTTCTTACCCTTCACCGCTATGTTATAAAGGAACAAAAGCGGTACCCTTGGTAAAATTGGAAAAAGAGAAGATTCTCGAGGCTTCTAGAACATGAGCCTCGTGTCCTCCCTTATCCCTATCAATCTGGGTTAGTTGGAGTCGAGATCCCTCTTGGTAGGATCTTAGAGCCACCTCACCCACAATTCTCTCAACTATCCATATCCATTGATCCCTATTTATACAAGCTCATATCCATAGTTGAGGGGGGGAACTGAATGGTATTGTTATGCTGTTGAATTGACTATCTAGCCTAATCCATTGGAGAGCACAAGAGAGCAAGTTGGAGCTATCGGGGATGAGGTGTTTGTCTTGTGGAGTAGTTTGTCAACACTATGGCAATGGTTGTAATCTTCTTCATTCATTTATTAATGCAAAGCTGATTTTCGTCCCACATATCTGTTGTACTGATCTCACGTGTATATGTTACTAGATTCCTTAGTCACTAGTATGGATGTGTGAATAATTTTATAGTAGCTTTGATGTTCTTGTTTGTTTGACATGTTTTGTAGGTACATAGGTTCATCATCAAAGCATTATTTCAGGTGTTTTTAACATTCAGGGAAGGTCTTCATCCTTTTTCGTTCATTCATTTGTTCTGGATATGAACCATTTAAACTAGAGGAATAGCTTATGTCCGTAGAAGGTGCAATATTCCTAACAGCAAATCTAGCGACTCAGCTGGGGGGCAAAGCAAATTTCAGTTGATCTGATCTTCCTCAGTCCTTGAACAATTGTTTGAATCCAGGCTCCAGTCTGTAACTCTCTTCACTCAGATCTGCCATCTGACTTAACGAATTTTGGTTTAAAACTTTCAAATCTGTTCAGATCTGAACTATTTTGACCTTATATTCTCTGTTTTATTGTCAATTCATCATTCTTCACCTTGATTTGAACAATTTTTTTACTTGAAATCTCATTCTCTTTGTGTTTTGGATTTATTCATGGAACCGCACATGTGTTGTAGGCAATAAGTGGTGCCACCACCTAAACCCCGTTAGCCATAAGCGGTGCCACCAGCTGAACGCAGTGATCCAGAAGCGGTGCTCGTCCAAAATCGCTCTGTCTAAGACCCCTCTAGCGCAGTGCCAGGTAGGCCTTGTTCCATAACTTGATTTTTGTAATTTTTTTTTTGCAAAAGTACGGTTTGCTTGCTTTCATCCCTGCATTGTCAGGCTTGTTTGTTTGGATCTAGATGAATGCTCATGGTTGAAATTTGTGTGGTAAAATTTGTTTGATGAAAGAATTCAAAAGCTAGGTTAGGCTTGTCGGTTATTCGTTTTCTTTCATGCTTGTTGGTTGTGATTCTGAAAGGAATTTTCTAAAGTTTAGGTTTCAGTTATATCTTTTTTCGTTTCATTTATAAAGACTGAAAGAAAAACCACTTGCTTATCATCTTAATTTCATTTTTTCCATAGAGGACTTCTTTTTGCTTTTAAAAAGAAATTTTTTTTGATTGAGATTAGGTCATTATTATTACTGAGCATAGGGCACTGGATCTCTGATTAGCCTCACAATATTTCAGNTTTTAGGAAAAGAGACTCTTACCCATCTGATTGCTTTCAAAAAGGAAAATGAGTTTGGAATGTGTTTCTTGTCTTTGGATTTGATTTGTTCAAAGTAGTTGTTTGGGAATTTTACGAAAAGAAAATACTCTCTCTCCCTCCCATAAGTAGGCATACCTTGAACGGTAAAGTGAAATATTTGCATCTACATATCTGCATGGTTTTACTTTTTCTGTCAAAATTCCATGCATTCACCTAACCGCCCACTTTAAAATTAACGGTAGTTATAGGTTTCAAATTTACATAGAAATTTGAGTGATAGGCTAGAGACGTGTTCGGGCATTGTTAAGCGTAAGAGCTGTTGTTACTCGTCCGCACTACATCCCGGGACTCGCGTGGTTCTTTCACATACCGTCGGTATATCGAACAGTCTTTCACATACCCTTGAGGTATATAGAAAGGTACTTCACATACTCAATTTTATATAGGAAGGTCCCTTGTGAACGATTGTGCATTAGACAGCACTACTATCGATTTGAGCTCCCACGTACCTTGTGTATATTGGGAGACCCCACTAGGATACCTTATCTATCTGAGAAAATCCCTTTGGTAGTCTTGCTTGGAGACATACACCAAAAATAGCATTCGGGGAGATTACTACGCACGTACCCTTGTGGTATATCGTGGGTGGCACCTTCTTGACAATCTTGGTGAGAGACCGGACTATCTAAACTCCTCCTGTCATTTAAGTTTTCTTGCTTGGCCTATAGCTTGAGTAGGGAAATTTTTGGTGTGTTTTTTCTAGTTTTGAGACCCTAGGTTAGATAGGAACTGTACAAACTGGCTAAATTAAGACAGTCCAGAAGAGTACGGGGCTTGCCACCTAATTGTATTCCTATTTCAGGAGAAGATCCTATGAAAGCCATTGACCAAGGAGCTGCTACCAACTCCCAAGTGGGAGAAAATGTGGTTGCAGAAAGTGGAGATCCATATCTTTCGCACGGTCCTCCCTTGGTTCAACAACCTTCTAGGGGTAATATTTCGTTCCATTCTCCCATAGAAGGTCATGTTGATGATATTACCCGTCCAGATTATGGTCCCAATGCTTTGTTTTGGGATACCTCTATGGGACATGCCATTGCTTCGTTTGGCACTCGTCCAACCTCTTCTGAAGATATTTCACCAAATGAAGAAGAACATAGACAATACCAGGAAGCTATTCTCCATGCAAGAGAACTTGAGAAGAAAATAGATAACATATTAGGTACACCACCACCTTGCTCAGCAGTTTTTCCTCGTAATCTGGACCCTTGGCCTATGGGATATCCCTCACTTGTTGATTCTATGAAACCCATTGAACCTATTCTAGACCACGTTGTGACTCCGCATAATCCAGATCAACCTACCAACCCCATCACCTCCCATATTATGTCAATTCCAAATCCTACCAAGTCTTCCGCACCTGGGGAACAACATTCGATTCTTGTTTCATCAATACCTTCTAGTGCCGGGGGGCAACCCCCGGCACGACCTACGTTACCTATCACTGGAATCGTAGCTAGTCATGGGCATACCTCTAGTATAGAGCAATATACAGTCTATGTCCCTCCTACCCATACAAATGTGGTTAACCCCCCATCCAATTCAGGCTAGCCCTTGGGGGCACAACCTGTAACCAATCAAACCTCTTGGGGGTACGGTTACACAACAAATCAAGTACCTCTAGGAAATATCAATTACCAACCCACCCCTACAGGAATGGCTTATGCTGGAATTCCATATCCTAGTAATACTTTCACTCCATGGGGGCAACCTAACTGGTCCTACATGCCAGCCATGGGAGGGATACCTATACATACTGCGAGGGGTGTCGGAGGACCATCTTACGGAAGTCCTACCTTTGGGGGGCTTAATGGTCCTGGGGGTCCTGGCGGCTTTCCTCCTTATGTTCTTAACGGTCCTAGTGGTCCTGGGGGGCCTGGTGGCTTCCCTCCTAATGGACTCGAAGGTTCTGGTGGCCCTCCTCCTAGTGGTTCCAGAGGCTCTGGAGGTTTACCTCCCAGGGGCCCCAGAGGGTCAGGTGGTCCTCCTCCTGGTGACGTAGGTGGTCCTGGTGGACTCGGAGGCCCTGGTGGTCCTCCTCCTGAAGGCTTCGATGGTCCTAACGGTCCCAACCCTGGAAATCAACCCCCTATGGGTGGACCTTTCGGCGGTTCTTCATCACAACAACCTGTCTATCAGTCTACTTACGATCCTACTAGTACTTATACGCCCTATCAATACTACAAGTACGTACAACCTAATCGCCAATTACCTTTCCTAGCAACTTTGGACTTGCCTGATTTGTCCAAGTTGATTAATGATCCCATCTGACATAACCCCTTGTGGCCTCCCATTCCGGTAAAGTTACCATCGAACATCCAAAATTTCGATGGGAAGCAGGGAGATGATTGAAAAAACCATGTAATGACATTCCATTTGTGGTGTTATTAGAACTCCCTAATGGATGATTCAGTTCATTTAAGACTCTTCCATCGAACTTTGACCAGTACTGCAGCGAAATGGTACATTGAACTTCCGCAACATTCGTTTGTGGATTTTGGTTCTTTGGCAACTGTCTTTCTTACATAATTTTAGCTTCCTATCCACTATGAAATAGGTACATATCTCTTAACTTCTCTACATCAGAACACCTCCACCCACATATCAGATCATATCCATGAGTGGAGAAGGCGGAGAAGACTTATTAAGGCTCCTATTCCGGATCAATTGTTAGCTATTTGGTTTACTAAATCTTTGTTGCCTCCAATCGCTTGAGATGTGGCTATGGGCGGTGTCGTTACCGAAGAGAAACACATTATTCGAGCCCAATATATGGACTTGGTATATTCCCAGTCTGGAACGTTGTATGACTTGATCCCTCAAGCTCCTCGCCCAAGCACAGATCCTGCCAAGCCACTAGTAGAAACCTCTGTTGATGGGATTGTTGGTTCAATCCAGTCCTCGCCAACAACAAAACCTACCAATCAACCCCAAAATTCCACTCCTACTCCTTCAACTCCCAAGGTTTCATTGAGGTAAATTCCATTCATAGTACACAAATGCCCAACAACAATAAAAAGAAAGGTAAATCCAAAAACAAAAAACCTGGAAACCAGCAGGAGAATCCAAAACCAACCATCAATGAGAGTGATAAATGGAAAAGAAATGCGAAATATGCATGTCTACTATGTGGAGGTGACCACTTCATGAAAGAGTGTCCTCGTCGTGAAGAAATCACTCAATTTCTAAAAACTAACCCTGCGCCAACAGTTCTCATGGATCCTTTTCCCTCTCAACAAAAAACTGATAGACCACATGTCTAATTAGGGAAATTCTAGTTCATCAGAGGAAATTCACATGATGTCCTCAGACACTATTAATTTGCAAACTCAAATTCAGAGTTATGACAAACCCATAGACAAGAAAGAAGACAATTCTTCTTCAGGAAAATCTCCCTCTATTAGTTCTCTCGAGTCCTTGTCTACTGGTCCCCTAACCATCGAGAAACCTAATCTCGACAGAGTACTCTTAGGAAGGTTGTTTTTAACCCTAATGCCTGAGCTACCTAGCTTTATAATGTAGTTGAAGATCTGGCTCATCTACCATGTGCAATGTCTACCTTGGAAGTACTCCAAAGTTGTCCTACGCAGTGCAAAAACTTGTTAACCATGTTAGGAGCTTTAGACCCGAATAACACTAATTTGATTCACTTTAATGTCAAGAATTATAAGTCTAGACTACCTCACAAACTCTCTTTACAAATCATAACGAAATTAGTCGGAAATAAGGTCTTTAGAACTGTCTTAGACGAAGGAGCTTCAACCTCAGTTTTGTCCCTGTCTTGTTGGAAAGCTATTGGCTCTCCTGAGCTTGTAACATCACCAACGACTCTGAAAGCCTTTGATGGACGACATTTCCAGCCCTATGGTCTCATACCATCCCTTTCAGTCGAGCTTGGGGGCAAAGGCATTTCCATTCAAGTGGAAGTAGTAGATGCCCCGTTAGATTACAACCTCCTATTTGGAAGAAATTGGTTTTACGCCATGACTGATGTCGCTTCAATGGTATTTGAAACTATCCAATTTCCGCATCTAGGGAGGATTGTAACCATTGACCAGCTCGATTTCTATATGCTGGATGTTGCCACCCCTACGGCTAATAACATCCCTATGTTAGGCCAGTATCCTCCTCCTTACCAGTCGATTGGGGTAGGCATGCTGAAGGATTCTTCCCTTATGGGAATTTTTCTGTCAAATACTCCTAACACAGACACGGTGACAGTAAATATAATTTCTTTGTTAGATTATGATCCAAAGGGAAAACAAATTGTTGGTTCCACCTCGTTGATTCTGCATGAAGCAATGTACAACATTATCTAAACCCTTTCCGATGACCATGCTAATGACCTTCATCTGGTGGCTTCGGACCCTTACCACCTTCCCTACTGGTTAGAACCCTCTCTTCCTACTTTGGATTATCTCTCCCAGACTTTTCCTTTTGATGAGTCCATTATGGAGATCATGAGTATGAATGAACCTACATGGGAGGATCATCACCATAGATCCTAGTTCCTCCCCAATACCAGTTTGGTAGACCATGATTTTGCATCCCTTTTTACTACCGATATTGTCAAAACACCTCAAGCTCCTATATTGTTGTAGAACATGAATTCTGAAGGAAACTTATGCAACATTACTCAAACAAATCCCATTGTCATATCAGCCAAGCCTGGCACCCTTGAGCATGTTCATGTTGGGAAGAACTTCTTAGCAGAAGAATCTAAAGCATACAGAGCACTTTTCAAACAATTTCAGGATGTTTTTTCCTGGTCTTACGAAGAAATGTTGAGGATAGACCCATCCATTGTGGTTCATGAAATAAAAACCTATCCCACTGCAAAACCTGTCAGGAAAAAACTAAGACAAGTCCATCCACGGAAAGCCGCAACTATCAAAGCTAAAATAGAAAAGCTTCTAAAAGTAGGGTTTATTTATCCCATACCCCTGACGGAATGGGTATCGAACATCGTCCCTATCAATAAAAATCAGGGCACTATTAGAGTCTGTATCGATTTCAGAGATTTGAACAAAGCTTGTCCCAAAGACAACTTTCCCACTTTGTATATCAACCAGATTATCGACAACTATGCTGGAAGTGTCATCTTCTTATTCATGGATGGCTTTTTGGGTTATAATCAGATTGATATTTTACCCACCGATCAGCACAAGACTGAATTTATTTGCCCATGGGGACCCTTTGCATATAGGAAGTTACCATTCGGCCTGAAAAATGCTGGAGCCACTTTCTAGTGTGCTATGTCCTATGCATTTCACGATATAATATTGTAGAACCATACCTTGAAAACTTCCTAGCTCATTCACAGCAACGAGAGGACCACCCCGGTCATCTTAGAGACATTTTCCTGAGATGTTGTCATTATAACATATGGCTCAATCCTCATAAATGCATTTTTTGCGTTGAGACGGGATGCCTGTTAGGTTTTGTGGTTTCTAAGAATGGAATCCGAATAGATACATTGAAAATTGCCGCTATTCTATCCCTACCAGCCCAAACCAACCTTCTAGAACTCCAAAGTATGCAAGGGAAGGCAAACTTCCTCTGTCGTTTCATGTGCAATTTTGCAGAGAAAACACACGGTTATAATCGTATCCTTAAGATGGACACTCCGTTCTTTTGGGATGACCAAGCCCAACGAGCCTTTGATAATATCAAACACGCTCTGACTCACTCACCCGTGATACACCCCCTAGATTATTCAAAGGCTTTTCTCTTATACATTGTTGCCTCTACTACTACCATCGCTATGGTTTTGGTACAGGAGAATGACGACGGTCCGGAGCACGTGATCTACTATGCTAGTAAGAATCTTATGGATTCCGAAACTCGATACTCATGCATGGAGAAATTAGCATTGGCCACGGTCATTTCTGTTCAAAAATTTCATCACTACATTTTGCTCCGTACAAGCACCGTATTGGCAGACCAGAACCCTATGTATTACATCCTGACTTGTTAGGTGCTCGAGGGCAAGTACTCCCGATGGATAGTCATCCTACAAGAGTTTGATCTGGAATTTGCCTAAGCTACGTCAAAGAAATCCTTGGTCTTTACTGAGCTCATGTGTGATCTTCCTTGTGCTTTGACGGAATCTAAGCCCAGTGATTCATTCCCGAATGAATTCTTGTTCCTGATAAGCACTATTGACCCTATGGTATGGAGATTTACTCATTTATCTCCAGACACAAAGATTTCAGCCCACTCTATCCCGTGACGATCACCGTCGTAACCATCACCACGCAAAATACTACCTCATCTTGAATGACACTTTTTATAGACGTGGTATCGATTCCGTTCTTTGGCAATGCCTTACCCATGAGGAAGCTGAACAAGTTTTGAATGACTACCACTCTGGAGCATGTGGCGGTCATCTATCTAGGATGGCTACAGCCTAGAAAATCCTTCACACTAGCTATTTCTGGCCTTCACTCTTTAAATATTGTCACGAGGCTGTTAAGAAATGCCCACCCTGTCAACATTTCTATCCGAAAAAGTGCACCCACCCTGCTCCATTACACCGCGTCATTGTCGTTGGCCCTTTTGCCAAATGGGGGATCGATTACATGCATTGTAAGCCTACCTCAGCGGGGGGGCATGGTTACATCATTGTAGCCATTGATTATTTTACAAAATGGGCTGAGGCCATGCCTACATATGCAGAGGATGGTAAGACTACCACTCTCTTCCTGTTCAATCATGTGATAGCAAGATTCGGAGTCCCGCAGTCCATAGTTACACATCATGGATCACATTTCCATAATCAAATGATGGAGGAATTAAGTCCCAAGCTAGGTTTTCATCATGAAAACTCAACGCCCTATTATCCTCAAGATAATGGTCAAGTTGAGGCCATTAACAAAGTTTTTAAAATAATGCTGCATCCGATGGTTGGAGACCATAAATCCAACTGGCACCATATTCTTTTCTCCGCTCTTTGGGCTTACAGAACTTTGGTAAAAACAACTACTGGTTTTACACCCTTCCAACTTGTCTATGGACTAGAAGTTCTCTTACCTATTCAATGTCAAATTCCATCCTTGAAACTTGTCATCAAACTTCTCCCAGACACTTCCGCAGAGGAAGAAATATTTCTCTACTTGAACAACCTTGATGAAACTAGAATATATGCTGCCTTAGCTAATGAGGCACACAAGAAACGCGTCAAGGCGCAGTATGACAAGTCTGTCCAACCTCGTGCCTTTAACGAAGGTGACCTAGTTTTGACCTATGATCAGAGATATGACAAACTAGGGAAAGGGAAGTTTGAATCCATGTGGTACGGTCCTTTCGTTATTTCCAAAGTTCTAGAGAAAGGGGCCTATGAGCTCGTGGACTATGATGGAATCCCTTTAGGAAAACCTCGCAATGGGTTGTACCTGAAGAGGTACTATGCCTAGATCTTTCTTGTATAGTGCCTTGTATATATGTATATTACTTTACTTTTAGTGTGCTTAAGTATTTTCAATATATTTTTGAGTTTAGTGTTTGCATCTGTTTATACCATGTTTTGGTCGTGCAGAGCATATGGCTTTCTACGGCTTTGTTGATGGTGCTTGCCGCCACACCTTGAATCTTGCCTCAGTTGCTTGGGTTCTTTATTCCCTAGCTTATGATTTGGTCAGTTCAGGAGTGGTTTGTATTGGTCCTGCTACCAACAATATCACCAAGTATCGAGCAGTCATAGGTCTTCTGACTGAAGCTGCCTCCCAAGATGTTCGTAACTTGGTAGTCTTGATGGACTTACAACTAGTGGTTTGTCATTTAAACCATGTCTACACCATTAGGAATCTCGTGCTTCTCCGTCTCTTCTGGAGGGTACGTTTATTGGAGAGGTCATTTGAAGCTATTACCTATAGGCATATCCCTAGGGAAGATAATGCAGTTTCCGACTCATTGGAAAATTACATCCTAGACTGGCATATTTCCCATTCATGACGTGAAAATCAAACATGGTTCATTGTAAATAAACTATAAAAGACACATCAAATCATATAAATACCTTTGCCATTTGAGACATATAAACACCAAAAGTAGAATTATGTATATATATATACATAAACATGTTTTTAAAAAAATAGGACACGAGACCTCATATGAAGCACTCAGGCTTTCAGGTAAAAAACCATCATTCAAAAATCCCGAAGCTATCTATCAACTTTCAGTAAATACATCATGCGGCCTATCATCTAGTGATGCTCATGGTAACACATGACCGCTCGGGCTACTCGACGTAGCAGTCTACTGAAACGGCCCGGTACTCCCGCAGTGGGCCTCTGGTACCTCAATGGGAGGTCGTCGATCGAGGCATATGGGATGTCTAGAGTTAACCTCTCGAGGTTATCCTCTAGCTCCCCTGTCACATCATCTCCCTATGGAACAAAGCGAGCTTCGACTCGCCTATCTAGTGGGGAAGATCCCCCAGGTCGTGCTACTCTGACATCTGCATGGAAACATTTAAGTCTTGTTACTACACATAAAAATATAAAACATCAAAACATAAAAACACAATTGCCATTTTAGGGTTTTTGTTTCTTACTGATATCACCCCACTGTCCACCAGGTGGAAGCAGTGGGTCAGGGTCACCACTAAATTCAGTGCTCGCGTATGCATAGTCCTCAACCATGAGGAGTTGATCTCTTAGCCATCAAAAAATTGGGTCTCCAAACTTCACCTTGCCTCTACTCGCTCCTATGCAGGCCATGATCTGGACCCACCTCAGCATGCGAGGGTCTCTTTCCCTCAACTCTGTAAATACCACCTAGGGTCTCATCTGGGGAACCCGCTCAAAAAATAAACACGCTAGAATGGATCCAAAACCGAACTGCTTCAACTCCCCCTGCCGACACTTGGCCAGCTGATCTTTGAAGATCGGAAGTAGAGCCTCTGCCCAGTTGAATACTGTGGGCGCCATGGCCTCTATAGCATAGATCATATGCGCTCTAGATTTCTGATGTACCCCTTGGCTCCCTGCCACTCTCTGCATGGTAAATAAAACTGTCCGTAGAGGGCCGTCCACCACTACTTTTATGCGAATTTTCTTCCCCGATGTTCTGGTCTTAGGAATACAATGGCGATTTATCAATTCATGGGTAGTGATGTCCCCTCCACGAGAACTAGTCAAAGAGATGGGAGAACCCTGTCTCGATAGGCCTGTCAGGAAGTAGATATCCTCTACTTCAATTGTCAATACATGAGCACCCACCTCAAAATATTGTTGCTCCGGATTCCACATACGGAGAATATGCTCTAATAAGCACTCGTGTGACACAATGTTGGGTGTGCGAAAAAACTTTAGAAGACCACAGCCTCTCAATGGGGCTATACAACCCGCGTTTCGTTCGGCAAATGCATCATCATTATCATGTTGCCTCTCTTTCCAAATGACCATTTTTTATCAATGGGAACTTGTCAAAAACCATCACAAGGCCAATTAGAAACATCATCAACCATTGAAATCATAAAAAATGAGCTAGTTTTCCTTGTACATATATTTTTATTCACCCACGGCCGACACCTCCTATGTCCCATTGAGGACAGGCAGTGGCACCGCCTGTGTCAAGTGTTTTAGGCCCAGTTCTAGTGGGGTACCACTTATCCCGCAAGGGATAAGAGTGGTGCCCGCATTCATGGTTTTAGGGCTCGCTCAAATAGCCCAAAACACCCCCAAAAATAAAAAACGAAAGCATGAAATGAAAGACAAGGTTTAAGCTATTACCTAGAACTGACAGTGCGTAAATCCGACGGTAGATGCTCCCAGAATCAGCAACTGAAAATCTAGCCAAGAAACTTCTCCAAAGGCTCTCCACTATTGGTAAATGGTAAAATGTTTTTTTTTTAATATTTACATAACTTTTATAAACATTTTAGGTTTTGGCAGGTCATAATTTTTAAAATCTATCAATCATGATCCTTTAATGTCGTCTATTGGAAAGTTTAACCATTTTTTTTAAGTCATTGTGGGATAAAGAGCAGTAGCAGTAAAAGTTTTGGGAGTTTGTTTTTTGACTTTTTTGTACTACCATAAAATGGAAAAAGTCTTTGAGCATTTATTGTGACACTTTGGTCATGCTCTCCAAACTTAGCTTCAAAGGTTCAAGTCCTTTTCTGATTCTTTTCAGACTCGTAAAATCCCTCATCGTGAAAAGAAACCTAGTGGAATCTTCTTTAAACTCTTTTCGGGCTCCTTAAATACGAAAAGATTGTCGAGTGATCTTGTCTTCTTCACGCTCGTTAAAGCACTTGAAGAGTCATTCATCTGACGGTAGGTTATCACTTTTTCGGTTCAGATGAACTATTTTACGAAAAGGACCCTATGGAGTCTTCTTCCATGGTCGTTCAGACTCTCTAAACATGAACAATACCGAGTTAACTTTCATTGGACTCGTTAAATTAAACATTGAGAGACCCTCTTTTGGGAACGAGCCCCTCTTCTCTCAAGTTCGTAAAACATATGAGGTTGGACTTGTCTTCGAACGAGCTACAACGAGTGTTTGTTACCCTCTTTGAACTCATAAAAATGAAAATAGGCACTCATCAACCATGATGGGGAAATTATGGGAAGGGAATCATTTTGCAAATAAATGGCAATTTGTCGTTACCTTTGAACATGGCACTTGTCTACATATCATTTCATTCAATTGGGTATTCAGCTGATTTCCATGGCGATCCACTTTCATGAGTCATGTCACTCCTTTGAGTCTTTCAAAAGAATGCATTGTCCACCGTTGCACTGTGTGTTTGTCTGGTCTAGTCATGCTGCCAAGTCTTTTGTCGTGCCGCCTGATGTTCAAAGGGAAGTTGAAGAAGTTTAACTCTACAGTCAAAACAGTCTCTGTGTCAGTGCTTTTTAGTCAGTCTTATGGTTACCTCATTCACATCATTCCAGAACTTTGTTCCTAGTTTCATGTCGTTGATGTGGGACTCATCATGGCCCTCCTTCGACGACACTATTCCCGTCGACATCAGCTCATCATCTGGGAAATAGACTTAGAAACAAATTTAGTACCTTGAGATCTATATGCCTTAATGACAGATTCTCTCACTCTCGACATAGGTTCACATCATTGACCTTTGATCAATGGAATCGACTGGGTGTTCGACATCAAGACATCTATTCACACTCAGTAGATTGTACTAGGGTACCTTGGGAATCATTGACATCAATGGTGATCTCCCTCACACTTGTTAATGGTTCACATCATTGGCCGGTAATCAAGTGGTTTCTACAATGTTCGACTTCAGGACATTGTAATCACATGGATAGAATTGTACTTTGTGGAAGACGAGACGAAGACCCTGGATACTTGTTTAGCACTCATTGCTTTCCCCAAGTTGCGATGGATTTTTGTATATCAAGCATGGATCCACATTTGTATGGTCGTGGCTATGCTCAAATTTGTGTTTGTATGACATAGATCTACGTTGAATGTCGGGTAGCTATGTCCAAGTTTTATTCCTCTATCACATGGATCTATGCTGTATTCTAGTAGCCATGGTTGTTTATTCCTGTCATGGATCTGCCTCGTATTGGTATGCAGCCATGAGTTGGTTACATTTGTCTATGAGTCAAAAGTATTGATGTATTGCAGATGCCTACTCAATGACACTCTCCGATCAAGTTGACTCTTACCTCAAAGTGACAACTTGTTCTCTCAAAGCTCTCGCTCATCGTATCCCTCTAAGCCTCATGCTTTGGGGGGCATTCTGTTATACCCAAATCCTGTCACCAACATGTGATGAGATCCTTAACACCTATGTTTGCCCTAAATCCCAAACTTGGAGTGGAAAACTTGCTCTGGATGTTAATTCTACATGAAAAAACCTAGCATCGCGCTTTCCCTGTAGCTGATGAGCAGTACCTTGTTCAGCACCGCCTGTGTCCTGTTATAGAAAAGTGATGCCACCGTGTATATGCTTTGTTCTTGAAGCGGTTCTTACCCTTCACCGCTTTGTCATAAAGGAACAAAAGCGGTACCCTTGGTAAAATTGGAAAAAGAGAAGATTCTCAAGGCTTCTAGAACATGAGCCTCGTGTCCTCCCTTATCCCTATCAATCTGGGTTAGTTGGAGTCGAGATCCCTCTTGGTAGGATCTTAGAGCCACCTCACCCACAATTATCTCAACTATCCCTATCCATTGAGCCCTATAAATACAAGCTCATATCCATAGTTGACGAGGGGAACTGAATGGTATTGTTATGTTGTTGAATTGACTATCTAGCCCAATCCATTGGAGAGCACAAGAGAGCAAGTTGGAGCTATTGGGGATGAAGTGTTTGTCTTATGGAGGATTTTGTCTGATCTCGCGTGTATATGTTACTGGATTCCTTAGTCACTAGTATGGATGTGTGAATAATTTTTTGGTAGCTTTGGTGTTCTTGTTTGTTTGACATGTTCTACAGGGACACAAGTTCATCATCAAAGCATTATTCCAAGTGTTTATAACATTCAGGGAAGGTCTTCATCCTTTTTCATTCACTCATTTGTTCTGGATCTGAACCATTCAAGCCAAAGGAATGGCTCATGTCCGCAAAAGGTGCAATATTCTTGACAACAGTTTCACTAATTTATTTTGGGTCGGTGATCCTAATGATCGAAAGTCAACTACAGGTTATGTTTTCAGTCTCGGCTTTGGACCTGTCACTTGGGCTTGTAAGAAACAAGCAGCTCTTGCTCTTTCTTCAATAGAAACAGAATATCAATCCACAGTTAATGCTATCCAGGAAGCTTTATGTCTTCAACATATCCTTTCAGAGTTTGGATTCGAGTAGCAGTAGCCTACTCCACTTTGGTGTGACAATCAAAGTGATATCAAGCTCACCAAACATCCAATTCAACGTCAATGCAACAAAAACATTGAGCTACATATGCACTTCATTAGAAAGCTTGTTCATGATCGCATTATTGAAGTGCTCTTCTATCCTACAGATGATCGAGTTGCAGACATCTTCACCAAGTCTCTTACAAAAGAAAAGTTTTCTAAACTTCAATCTATGTTAGGAGTTGAGGAACTTGTAATTAAGGGGGGGTAGGCTCTAATGCCTCCTTCCTTCTCCTAATAGTGTCACTTTTGTAAATCCTACAATCCTATCCCAAGTTGTTCTTAAGGGGGGCTGTTAGGATATTTAGACACTTAGGAGTTAGTTAAGATCAACTTGTTATAATATATCAGTTAGGAAAAGTGTGTTTCTTTGGAATGCATTTGTAAATATCTAATTCAATGGTCATGATATGTTCTAGACATAAAGTGATCTGACAGTTCATCTTCTCTTAGATCATAACTACCTTTGATCTGTGGATTAATACCCTATTGGTCCATGATATATATTTAAAGAGCATGAAGGGTCATTGGCTAGTTGATCGATTATGAGAAGCTCATTTGTAAATTTCTTTCTTTTGCATAATAAACTGCCTCAAGTAGCTATTTGGTTGGGGTTGTGGAGTGTTTCCCTTTCTAGGGTTTAAACCACATGAAAACATCGATGTGTTGATCTATGACATGTTTGTGTGAGTGGTTTCTCTAGGTGTTTGGTATTTTGGAAGTATCTTGTGTACTCGAACAATAAACAACATACATGTTTACACTATGTGCAAATTGGAAGTTTATGGCGTTCAAGGAAATCTATTGAAATAATGAGCAAGGGAGGAGGAATATGGGAGAAAATAAGACTTCTAACTACTAATCAAGGTAGGACTAAGATCAATGAACCACACTCAATAATGGAATTGAAACAAAAACAAGTAGCGCAAACTTTATTATATTAGGTGGACTTTTCAAAGGAGATGTGTCCCCAATCAGGGATCAATAAATCCGATTTGTAATACTACCATTGAATTCTTGTTATACTGCCTTCCACTTACTAGTGTTTTTTATATGGGCATGTGGTGCCTTCTTGGATCACCCTATAGAATCATTGAGGGTTAGTAAAGCAAAGTCACATTGTTTCTTCACCCATTGGAAGCGTGCCATGTGGATGAAGCCATGGAGACTATTTAGTCCCTTTTTACTATTTTTTGTGCAGTTTTCTATATGTTTTATTTTAGATCTTTGTTTTATCTTGGATCATGTAGTCATGGTTTCTATGAGACCTTAAGCTCACTTTTAGGAGATGAGCAATTTCCTAATCCTTAATTTGGTGGTGTTGATATCAATGACCTAGAACCCATCACAAGATTTTAATGGAAAATAGATGCACATATCTTAACGTCTTGAGGTGGAATTTTCAACAACTTTCCAAAGAACATGTGTCACCATCCCTAGATTAAAAAAAGGGGGTTTGGCATATACCTAAATTCCCCAAGTGTTTTTTTCAAAGCCCCTTTCAACAATGTGCAAATAAGTTGTCACCGGCTATATTCATGCCACTAGCCAAAGATCGTGTCAAGAAATTAGAGAATCTGGTGTAAGGAGTATCCATGATAGTAGGAGCAACAACAACATGCCAAATGCCCATAAGATGAATGATTTTAATAAAAAACTAAATCAATACATTATGCTCCTTACTTGTTTCATAGAACACAGGGATATAATTAATGAAGACAATGGAGCCACTTGAAATTTGCATCGATAGATATATAAAAAATACTAGGTTTATGGCACATAATGGAGATAACTTGAGAACCAATTCATTCAATGATGAAACCTTAGACAATCATTAAATTTGACTATGTTAAATATATTGGTTGGTTCGAGATAGCTTGTTAGATGGGAAGAAATATTATAGTAATGCTTTAATGATTGTATGATCAACCATGACTTTGTCATAGATAATAGATTTTTTTATTATATGTTGAATACAATGAAACAAAGTTGATCTTCATAATTACTGTTCAATTTGTTATGTTGACCTCTTCTCTATTTAAATAAAGAATGGAGCTAAAGATAATGTTGGATCCTTTAGGTTTGCTCCTCCAAGTATTGTTTATTTTAAATTATATTAAAAGATAATGATATTATGTTTTTGCGTACCTTCCACTTTCTTCTTTATTTATTTGTTAATCAGATTTGAATGTAACATGTTGCAATTGTAGTTTGTATGAAGGTTAAGTGAATACTTCACTCTTTTGTGGATTTGTTTATGTCTTTGCGTATGAATAATTTATTGCAAATAGAAATGTGATTCAATTTTGAATCCTCTACTGCTCATTGTTGGTGAATTAAGTCCTTGTTTTTCTTTCCACATCTCCATTTAATTAAAAAGGAGCATTTATCTAGAAAAAATGCATTGCATATGGGAATCATTGAAACTTCGTCAAAATCGCTCATCAATTATTACAAGCAATTTTTTTATATATTATTTTAAATTGATATTATAGATTAATTTTATATTTTAATTGTATTAATGACATAAAATGTGTCATATATGTATGAAAATGGGGGCATAAGTTTAACTAAATAATGAGAAGCTTGTTATTTGAATAGATTTTTTTTTTACTTAAAAAAACTATACTTATTGTTTCAAAAAATGAAAGTATTAAAAAAACAAAAAAAAACAACCATGGTAAGAGATTTTCGATGTCCATAACTTAAAAGGCAAAACGATATCATATCAACACCAAACTACGATACTATCTACATACAATCCATCTAAAGTTAATGGTCCACGCCTTCTAAAGAAGGAAGCAAACCCTTTAAAGTCTTCAAAAAAATAAATAAAGCCAAAGTACATTGGAATCTCTAGAAATATCTCACCATCTAAATGAAGATGACACATTGTGATTAGACGAAACAACATTGTTTGTTTGACACAATATGTGATTAGATAGTAAAAGGCAAGTCCCAAACAATGGACGAAACAACATTGTTTGTTTGTTTTTTTTTTCAAAGTTGGAACTTTATTGCTACTTAAAAAAAGTTGGAAAGCCATAATGCGTATGAGAAGGATTTGTTAGATTCATTTACAAAATATGGATATGGTTTAAATGACAAATGGGCAAAGATTTAAATGCTAGACATGGTTGAATTTCTTTTTCTTTTTTTCTTTTACACATGATTCTTAATGTAATTTTTTCTACTTTGGAGACTAGTAAAGAAGATCCTTCCTGATGAGAGCAAAGTGCAACCAAATTGGATATTGACAAACATGTATGGAAAATCACTATAAAGCAATTCGTTATTGATTAAGAGGAATGCAGTGACACACGAATGAGGAGAGGTCACCTAGGGAACACAACATAAAATACCACAATTGTAGTATGTAATATATTAGTTTAATATTTGATTAAAAAATGATTATGACCTGTTTTATATTAATTAAGCAATTTGTTATTGATGAAAAAGAAATAATTACTGAAACATGAACAAGAATTCATCTTTGGAACATAACAATAAAATACTACAATGCTGGGAAGTAATATATTAGTGTAATTATTTATAATAAAATGTTTATGATAGGTTTTATATTAAATATATTGTGTTAATCATTACATATTGATATGGTTAATTAAGGAAACAAATCATTAGATATTGTTTTGTAAGTTTATTAATATAATTTTATTTGTTTTAGGAATCATTGACCAAGAGTAGTTGTTATTGTGGTTGTTTTGAAGAAAACAAATTTGTAATTTCTCTTCATACAAAGAATTGACATTATATTTTCCAGGCTCTTTTCAAAGTATAAAAGAATAAAAAACTTGAGTCCTTATTCACATAAAAACTTTTACCTCTTGATGGTGATGCAAATTACTATCAACATTGAATATACTTGGATAACAAAATTTTGAAATGTTCACATACTTTAACTTCTAAAAGACACATCAATAAAAAAACAAAGAAAGTTGTAAGCAAATGAGAGAGTAGAAATAATTTCCATACACAGAAAACTGAACTAAGATTATATTCTTCATCAAACAATAAGACACATTTATACATGAAGATGTCCTTTAACCACACTAACAAACTATTGAGGGAATACTGAACCATACACCTGAATAGGGGATCTAGTTGGAGAGAATCTCTCAACTCCAACTAAGCCACAACAACCTCCCGAACATTAGAATCTATCCTCTCAAGTAGAGAACAATCTCTACTTCGTAGTGACCAAATACAATAGTAAATCATTAACCCCTCATATGATAAGTATCCCAAATAATCATTAAGATAAGTAGGAATTAATATTTCCAACACCCCCCTTAACAAGTACTTGTCTTAATGTCAATTGGGTGAAGTCTTGATCAGTATCTATCATTATTTGATGCATCAAATTTTTCACCATGGATTGAAGTACCTCCTAATCAACAACACCTAAATATGGTCCAACTTGGCACTTACATCTCGTACCTCGATCATGTAGACATCATTAACTTATCAGAGTCCATATAAAGAAACAACCATCGACCATAATGCATGGGTACCTAACCGCTGCAGCCGAAAATCTAGTAGGATGCCCTTCATATACATGGTTCATTCAACTTCTTGATGAACACCCCTAGAATTTTTTTTAGTTTCTAGGCCTAACACACCTTCCAAAGTCTACAAACAATATGGTCCACTCATAAGCCATCCTAGCTGGCACGAAACCCACTTCTCTAAGTGCTTGTTAACCCCATAACAAATGTTACCCAACAAGTTATCCAAACCATAAGGATTATAGGGGTATGCATGCCTATCTAGGTCTTATAATGATATCCCCTTTACATGTAACATAGATAGGGGTGCATAACCATTACATAATCATCTCTTGGAAGCACCAAGTACGAGATTTGAAAAAACAATACATGTGTTCTATTACAATACTTTTCCTAAGTACCAACTCTAGGCATAATACAAGCTCAAAACTTCAAAGACCAATAAATAGGTTTTATACTTTACATCCTGGATTCATAAAATGCAAGGTGTGATTCAAATTTTCAAATGATCATTAAATTTATTGAAAAACAACAATCAAACTTTAGCTTGTCTACCCATCACAATTTGATCTGTGTCACTATCAAAGGCACTGTCACCAACATCCTCCAACTATCTGTTGTATTTTTGACATCTCGATTCATTCATTGTCTTGGATCTCCATGCCACTTGCCATTTGTTGGAGTCGTGAATTCCAACAAAATAACTCTCATATTGAGGTCGCAAAGCTCAATATGCATGCTAACTTTAATGGATCCAAGAATTTAACAATAACAAACTCACCATTCTTGTGACTTCTTTCTCCCCAACTTGGAGGAGGTATTGGCGCTTTTCCCATTGCATATAAAACTACAAGGGGTCTCTCTTGATCAAAGTCGAGAATCAAATCTACAATTTTCTTCATTATTTTATTTGACACCACATCAGAACCAACACACTTCATCATGCTAGTAAACTATGTCTCTTGTCTCTTTCACAAGCACCTTTAGGGATTAGAAAATAAATTTTCCATCACCATTAGACATTGCCTTGTCAAAATCAACAAAATTAACCCCCTTAATATGTTGCACTATTGCACTTCTTCTCTTTTCCTTCTCTAGCCAAGAAACTAGTTATGCCCCATGATGGCACTATCAGTACCATTTGTTCCCATACATGAAACACAAGGCATCCAGACATATGTAATGGGGTTTCAAGAAGGAATAGACCTAGTTGAGATTAAAGATAAGGAGTTGATATCTCTTCATCCAACTATGGAAGATTGCATCCAAAATATACAGATCTATAACATACCATTTCGTCCTATTAGGAATCAAAGTTTGGAATCCATGATATTCATTGTGTCTACATAAATTGATCCATGGGACTATTCATCGTGTGTTTGATTAGAGTGATTTAGTGGAACAAAAAAATAGGAATGCCAAAATTTTGTTGCACCTTGAACAAAAATATCATTTGCCATTGATGAAATGTGTTCCTAACCTCAATCGCATGATTCATAAGTATCTCCTTTTTCTTTGCCATATCCAGTCTCAATCACAGTAGAAATAGAATGTATAACCAAATGAATGACTTTCCCCGTATTTATTTCTTCAAGAACCTCAACCTCCACTTCTAGGATTTGAATCTTTGCTTAATCTCCGCAATTTCACCACTATTTTCCCCATCACGGGATCAAGCCCTCATTGAGATACAACCTTGGTACCAGGCACCAAAGACAATTTAGCAAGTCTTCATCTAAATCAACAAATGGAGATAGCTCATCCAATGTCTATCTAGCCTGCCCTCTCAAACAATGGTTCGATGTCAACTCAACAAACTAGACAAATAACACACAGACGAGCTAACATACCCATCAATGAACAACTATCACAAAACCAATATACACTACTCTCAACAAACATAAACAATCCACTCTCCTAATTAATCATATGTACAAAGGACTAGCTCTCAACACTCGGTTGTGTTCATGGACCCCCATATGAGGAAGTCATGCCTAGACTAGATATGAAACCATGTAAGGAAATGAGGGAGAATTTCCATACACACAAAACTGAACCAAGATTATATTCTTCATCAAATAATAACACACTTATATATGAATATTTCCCTCCACCACACTAACAAACTAGTGACGGAATAGCTCAACCATACACCTAAATGGGAGATCTAGTTGGAGAGAATCTCTCAACTAAAACTAAGTCACAACGACCTCCCAAACGTTAGGGTCTACCCGTTCAAGTAGAGAATAATCTTTACTTCATAATGACCAAATACAATAATAAATCATTATCCCCTCATATGATAAGAATCACAAATAATCACTAGGACAAATATAAATTAATATTCCCAACAAAATCACCATAGAATGCTATCCTTTGATTGTCTACTCATTGTTACCCAAATTTTGATAAGAAACACAAAAAGTAATGTTAGTTACTTCAGAACAAAAATATGATCATTTTGAGAAACTAAAAATAGAAGAAACTAAGACTCCATCTCGTGTTTCTTCCACAACCATGTCCTTCAATTAACCTCAAGTTTCATTGGAAAAAGTGTATGCTTCATCATTTAATTCCTTGTAAATATGTGTAAGAGAGGCTTTTTCAAATGAAACTACAACTTCTTTTAATCATGATAATCAATTGGCCTGCATTGTATATTATGAATCTTAGCATTTCCTTTCATCTAGTTGATCACCAATTATGAGTCTAAAAGCATCATAACACATTTAAGTAGTAATCTCTATTAGGCTAACCTTGACTCGGTAAATGGGTCATTGAGCTAATCTTGGTTTAGATCAAAGTAGGTGGATTTTGTGCTCATGGTATTGGTATCCCATGGTATTGCATATGATGAAGCATATTTAAGGGTGGTTTTCCTGGTTTTGGGTTTCCACTAAAAAACTTCTTCTCCATTGTGTGTGCTTGCATATTATAATTATTATGCATTTTGTTTTTAAACCTATTAGTTGGTATCGAGCAAGGTTGAAGGAAAATGAAAATGTCTTGGAAGTTGTGGTTTTTAGCATGGAGATGGTTCAAGGGTATGCTAATCATGTGGCAAATAAAGGCATGGTAAAACTAAGGATGAGCATATGGAATATGTGGCTGAAGAATTGATCGAATTACTATATGTAAGCTTTTATGGAATTAAAAATCATTGTTATGTAAATGGGCATATGTTGTGAGACCTGGTTAGGCATGCATATCCCTGTTAACTCACCAATAAATTCATATGTAAACCTAGGTGATAGGGGGAAGGCACCCATGGTAACTCATTAATAAAGTCATGTCGACCTAGGTGATAAAGTGGGAAGGGGGATGCGAGATTCCTTGGTTAGAACTTCGAGGGGGGTTGTTGATTACTTCAAGTAAAGTTTAAAGGGGGAGTTGTTAGGTTAACCTTGACTTGGTAAATGAGTCATTGATCTAATCTTGGCTTAGGTAAAAGTAGGTGGTATTTGTGCCCATAGTATTTGCCCATGGTATTTCATATGATGAACCTTATTTAAGGGCTTGAGGAACTCCATTGTAATTTGCCTAATGTGGTCGGCCTTGGCTATAGTGGTAAAGGGTAATAGATCTATTGGTGGTGGTTTTCTCGGTTGGGTTTCTGCATAAAAATATTCTTCTCCATTGTGTGTGCTTTCTCATTATAATTATTTTGCATTTTGTTTTAATCCTATCAATCTCACCGACACATGTTTTCTATACTTATTGGAACTAGTCCCCAGACATGCTTTGAACTTTATACTATGAGAAGTAGATTTGAACAAAATTCCTCCAATACCATTGAATTCCAAGGGTTCTTGCTTGGGCCCATTGAAGAAGCACCAAACTTGTCATGATTTGTTTATTATCAACTCTCCTTAGTTACAGGGAATGCCCCGTTAGAAAGGAATTTTGTAATTGTAGATCAACAATCTAACTTGAGAAATGACTTGAAAGGTACAAATGTTTCTGTTCTTAAATATTTGTCAATTTATGGCCATCTAGATTCCCCATATAATTAAACAAGATAAAGCGCTAAAAAACAAATTTTAAATAACTTATTTATCATATTAAGTATGGTTTTTTCTTAGCAACATACAATGGGATGTGTATGGCCATGAGCCAACTATAAAGAAGTTAGATATGCCCAAAAAATAATTATGAAATATGGTGGAAGATTTAAACCATATACCTACAGTAAATTTTTATTTTTGTCTTAATTTTCTAACTTATATGGCTTGTACTACTCAAGTGCGAGAATTGATTCATTGATTAAATGGTTATTTTATTGTGTTTTTACAACAACACATAATATTTATAAGAACACATATTATGTAGAAGAAGATGAGGATATTGAACCTTTTAATGAGGTTGATAATGATGGATCAAGATCTTTGTCATTCCTTAATGACCTCTGATGGTGATGGTGGTGGTGAAGGATCGATTTCTTCATGATATAACTTTCACTATTATTGTTTTTTCTTATGTCATCCTTCTAAATGTTCAAGAACCTATTCAAGATGTAACGCATTTTTTTTCTTGAAGGTGGACAAATATGAGGAAAGTATTGTGTGTGTGCTTGCGATTTATTTATTATTATTATTGAGTCCATTTTTACATGGCTTTTTGTTTATCCTGTGAAATTAGTTAACACCCATTGTGATGTATTGAAATTGATTGATTATTGTTGCTCGATGTGATATGATGACTAAAACTTTGTCATGGACCATTTATATAAATGTAATGTTTATACGTTTATAAATATATGTGTGTGCTCACTCAATGTCCCTTTTGAGTTAGGTTGCAAAAACTACAATTGAATGGTCTACCTTGAGTATCATCCTCTAAATGAGGCGAAGTGTACAAAGGGTTTCATGTGAAGTATATTTCATAAAAATAAAATAAAAAACTTATACTGTGTGTGTTGTTAATATTGTTTACAAACAACTAATAGACACATAATGAACATAAATTTATGTGAAAATGAAGCTTGGGGGACTAGCTTGAGTGGTCAAGTGCTTTAAGCTTTATGTAGGAGGTCTTGGGGTTGATTCTATGAATTGGTTGCCTCTGTTTTGTGCCTCACTTGATGCAATTTTTTATTTTATTTTTAAGTAACATATCCTTGGGAAAATATCCCAAGAACTTCCCCTCATTCCAAGGATGGTACCCAAGGTAAATCCTATATTTTTTAGGGCACAAAGCTAAGTCGATAACTCTTAAATATATAATATATAACTTAACATTAATAAGATAACTAGAGTAACATGTCAGAAAGTTGGATTTGAACTCGAGTAGGGAGGGTAAGATTTTTCCTCACAACTGCTTGAATTACACCCAATTGACACTTTATTGGTGTCCTTACTAGGTTAGGCATTGTAATTATTGTTGACATGTTACACTAGATACCATATGCCAAACCAATTTAATTATGAAAAAAATGAAAAAGAGTACAATTAGATGCAAGGTACACACTATTAATACAAACATTAGGTGTAAGAAATGATAATTATAGATGCAAATGAGACGAACAATACACACAAAAAAAAGTTGCAAAGGTGACACAAAGTGACACATAGATTCAAACTAGATGCAAAAGTAACGAAAAAAGACATAACATAGATGCATATAAAAAAAAATTGTAGACACATAAACAAACAAATGAGACACAAACATGAAACATGAAAGTCTAAAACAACATGAAAACATGAAACAAAAACGACACAATCATAAACTCACTTGCAACACATGCTAAACGAAGAAACAACACAAATATAATTAAATTAGGACTAAATTAGATGCAACTAAGACACATATATAACACAATCAAAACGTTATTAAAATATAATATTAGCAAATTTGAGATACAAACGAGTTGTAGTCATAACACAACTAAGAAGCTAAGGAGACACAACCTAAATGCCAAATATAAAAATATATACAAGATGCACAATACGTACATAGTAATAACAAGCCTTAGGCACATAATAATAACAAGCTTTAAACATGGCCCAAATCCCATAATCATTATAATGTAATAACAAGCTTTAAAGATGACCCAAACTCAATAATGAAACACTTATTAGGTATGTCAAAAGCTAAAGATGAGACTAAATAAAGATTTGCAGTGTTTTTTTAAACTACATCTTCTTGAGATCATTCACATAACTTCTCTCTTTCCTTTACAGTGTTTTTTTAAACTACATCTCCTTGAGATAATTCACATAACTTCTCTCTTTCTTGGTGAGCATTTCAATCTGAATCCTTTCTTTTGATAAACATATTAGATCAACGTGAAGCCCAATTAGCGTCCTCAAAGTGATGATGGGGGAGTATTGAACGTGAGATTTTGGGCCCAATTCTTATTATTATCATAGCGTTGTAAAAATTTTGGAGAGGGATAAGCCATTACAAACTTTACCATTACAAATTGTTTTATTAAAGTGCCTTCGAAGAAACATATGGTCCTCGAGACAATCCCAACTTTAAAAGAACTTGAGAGGTACATCCATATGTTGATTTCCTCTTACTTCAATGGGTTTGAAAAGTTAGTGTGTTATCATTAAGGAGTGTGTTTGAAAAGTTGGTGCGTTATCATTAGATAATTCAAGGGTGAAGATAAATGTCACTAACTCAAATTTAAAGTTTGTTCATTTTTATTTATTTATGGGATGTATTGGTTTATGTTTTGTGATGCATTATTTGGTATTCAGTGATAAGTCAAAGTTTTGTGGAGTGTATGATAATGCTTTATGTTGTTTTGTGAAATTATTTAAAGTTGGTTATTTTTTTATTATTGATGAGTGTATTGGTTGAAGGTTTTTTTTTAATTATAAGTTAAAGTTTTGTGGAGTGTATGATAATGTTTTATGTTGTTTTGAGAAATGGTTTAAAGTTGGTTAAATTTTATTATTTATGGGTGTATTGGTTTATGTTTTTGATGTATGAATTGATATTGGTTGGCAAGTCAAACCTTTGTGAAGTGTACGACAATGCTTTAGAATTTTGATTTATGGTATGGTGGAAAATGTTGTTCTGTAAAATTTTGATTTATGGGTTTGCAGTGCGCACAGAGGTGTGTCGCCAGACGCTGAGAAGACAGGTGAGGGGATGAAAGTTTTGGAGGCTTGCACTACGCACAAAGACAATGATTTGCATAATTAAACCTCCAATCGGATCCATTATGATTTTGCATGCATTTGATAGCAGGTGGTGGAGATTGAGCATCAGCTCGCGGGATATCCGCATGAGGAAACAGATTATAAAAGCCATGGATTATCTTAGGGATGGCACAAGAAGGCTTTCATTTGGTCTCTGGCATTTCTCCAAAGGTGGTAGGGTGAAGCGACGACCTCATTTGGGTCTCCTGGTGGATTTCAGAACTCTGTGGATTTGGTCATTCACCTGTGATTTTGGTTCCAGTTATTTGTGGGTTTTTTTCTAATAGTGCGCTTGGTTTGGAAAGCCACCCTTCGTAGGTCAAGGAAGTTTGAGTCCGCTTTTTGCAAGTCTGAAATCGATTCTGGAGGTTCTCTTTTTGTGCTGTGAACGGTTTGGTGGCAGATTCCTTCGCTCTATAGTGCTCTGGACCTAATTTTGAACGACATTCTGGTAAGCTCTGGCATGATTGATTGTTTTGTTATCTTTATGTTTTTGATCCCTTACATCTTGGAAAAAACCTGGGCAGATCTTCCTTTGCAGTCTGATTGTAAGCCTATCTCCGAGCACAGTGAGGTTGTAATCCTATCCCCACTCCGACCTACTATATCGCTCCATACTCCTTTTTGAATCCCTTCATCCCTTAAGGAGCTCCACTCTGCTTCCACCACCATGCCCCCAGCTAAAACGTAAGCAAAATCCCTCATCTAGTTCCTCGGCTCCCCCTAACAGAGCTATGGGAAGCATAGTGCATTCAACCCGTCTATTTCGAAGCTTGATTCCAGACACATTTAAAGAGTAAATATAAGAAAAGGAAGGTGAGGCTCAACTCACCAGAGGATATATCACCGACCAAGGGGTGACAAATGAATCCGAAACCCTTGTCCCTGACCCGAACTATTCCAGAGGCCATACCTCCCTTCATTTGAAAACAATGGACTATTATTGGAAGCATAAATATGTTCTAGGTTGTGCCATTGTGAGAAGAGGGGGAGAACATGAGGTTATTCTCCTGAAGTTAGATGAGCTCTCCAACCACATGCATCAGATTGCAAATCACTTGGGAATCAAGTTGGCAAACTCATCCCTTGTTGACTCTGATATCAAGCCTGATATTGGCTAAGTTTATGTTTCTGTTTTTGCTTACTTTCTATTTCTTATGAATACCTGAAAGCAATATACAACAAAGAATTCTCAGACTAGATGGTTTAGCCTCGTATCTATTAGAGGCATACTTTAATTTTTGAAACCGTGAGCATGTTTTCCCTATGTAGGGAGGGCTCATTTTGATTGCTTTTTCTATAAATTTCCTAGAAGACAATATAAGGATATATATATATATATATATATATATATATATATGATATAATTTATTTTTGATATTATGTTTATAATATATATCTATATCAATAATTTATTTATTTTGAAATTTTGAATTTTAATAGTTTCAATTTTTAAAGGGACAATTGTAAAAATAATTATAAGTACGTCAAAAGCATTTATTCAACGAATACATTGTAGCAAGCTCTTTTTTGGGGCGAATGGGATTAAAACACCTTGCTATGGGATTAAAACACCTTGCTATTTGTCGTTGAACTTAATGTGTTCACGAGATTTTAGAAGAACTTAATAGAGATTTTATCCTACTGGAGGGGTTTGTAAAAACCCTCTTCTTTGCCTCCGAGTCCCGCGTTATTAGGGACGACGACGTCTACTCTCCCATCATCTTGTCTGTTGTTTTCTTTTCTCCACTGGCGGCGATGACATCGGCTAGATGCATAGAGAGAGACTGGTCCAATCTCATAGCTACAATCGATCAATCCAAGGGAACCATCCCAATAATTGCAGAGGTGGAGGCGTAGATAAACGTCGTGTTGTGGGATGGGCAGAAGAAAGAGACTTGTTGATGCTTTGAGCCTCTTTCATTACACCTCCACTTACACCAAAATTATTCGTTCAGATCCCGCAAGGTCTACAAAATTAAGTTGTAAAATTTTATGCAAATCATTAATAATAATAATAATAATAATCTATTTTTAAGGTGCAGAGGTGTACATACACTACCCCCCTCTGGATTTGAACCTGTGACCTCCTAAGAGGAAACACATGCTCTTAACCATTAGGCCCACCCATTAGTCATTTTTTTTCTTGTATTAGTCCCCAAATATATCAAAACATGTTTCATCTCAAAGTCATAGATACATGAAAATAGATTTAGAAGACGCAAACCTTTCCTTTAGTTTGAACTTGGTTTTGCAAGTTGGTGCTTTTAATGATTGCACAAAGGACCAAATATGATCTAGAACTTTCTTAATTGATTTGGGTTCCAACCACATATTGTCTCTCCTGACCTTTTGTGATAATATTCTGCATCTCTTCTAAATTAGCAATAGAAAGTAATATAGTATTTTCCACCGATACCATTACCTGCATAAATAGCAATGGGAAATGCTTACACTCGAAATTCAACCACATTGAGCATAGTGTAATATCGATCACAAAATGGCTTTAGTTTAAGAGTAGATGATATAGAATTTGCAGGCATGAGTGACATTGCCAAACTCCATTGAGGCATCATGTGAAGCAACCTTATAGATCGCAAGGATTACATGCAAGTGACAAAAAAATATATTGATCATCTAAACATTATTGATGTTCAATGCTTAAATTTGAAGTAGAAGCTAAGTAGATCAGGTTCATGACTACTATGCAGGACAACATTTTTGAAACCATAGTACATGTCAGCATGGTAAGCAAGGGAGGTGCATCAATCATATATGTATATAAAAAATATGCTTTTTTCATACATAGCTAAAAATTATATAAAACGTAAAACCCTATGATTTGAACAATAAAACCAAACTCTATTTTCTCATACATAGCTAAAAATTATATAAAATGCAAAACCCTATGATTTGAACAATAAAACCAAACTATATACAATCAAACAACAACACTTTATAGTTTATATGGCTTTGCTAATACATGGGGAAAGGGCACATAGTTCTGTGAAGTATGAATCTTAAGGAAACTGGATAGGTGTATAGTCTATATTTCAGCACAGACACATGGGTTGGATATCTATATTAGGTTTCCGGGCATTAGAAATTCAAAACAATAATCCAACCTTTGTAAGACTACTAAACAAAAAATGCCCAGATTTAAGCTCTATGTTAACGAGTTGGACATGCAATTTCTAGTTCAGACTCTTAAGATAGCTTATGGGACATATTTAAGTACCTGATCATGTAAATGCAATTCAAATCTTAGATGTGATTGTTGGGCACAAAGGTGTGTGCAGATCAAACCTAAAAAGTGGGGATATTTCATATTGTGCATGGTATAAGATCGTATAGATCAAGATTTATGGTTGTTTCAAGGGCATGTCCCTTGAGTTTCATGAATGATTCCATCTCACATATAAGGCATGTCTCCCATTTCCAAATACACGTCCCTTAATGACACATGGTAGAAGCAACTCATTTTAGTATTCGATAGGGAAAGTGTTAAATTCTTTAACCACTGAAGTTTTGGAATTTTGGAGTAAGCCTCTTCAAATAAAAATCTTGTTACTATTTAGTATTATAACCCTAAACAGGTGCGAAGATTGCAAATATTTCATGCATGTTTTAGGTAACATGAACATGACTTGTTATCAGTTTATTTACCCTTGTTGCTATTGTTATAACTATGAAGAAGTGTGGAGATTGCAAGTATTTCACACATGTTTGAGTGCCAAGATAAATAACATGGGCATGAGCTAATTGAATTCATGAATATCTTCTGATTTATCTTAGCGAGAAAAATCTCTGATTACTAGTTCCAAATATTTTGAAAAATATTGTTACATTTTTAAACAAAGCCAAGGTTTTGGAATTGGTGTCCTTAGTTTTCACATGGAATCTTGGATAATTTGGTTGTTTGTGGATACCATATCTATTAATACCTCTTAGGCATCCCTTGTTATTTTGAGCTTTTTTTTAGAACTTCATTCCATGTTATTTATCTTGAAATAGTTTGAGAACAAGTCTAGAAATGTTGAAAAGTCCCTGACACATGAACATCATAAGATTATCAAGCTTCCAAATAGGAGGAAAAGTTCTACGAGACCACTTATGTTTAGAGAAGCATCTGGTCAAACTTTTCTGAATTGTGTTGGATTATTTGTGATGTCACAGCCTAAAAGTTGAGCTAGGGAATGACTCCACATAGAGTTCTAAACCATTAAAATTTGAATACCTAATAAGGCAATAACTCTCTGAAACTTATATGTATGAGAAAATTATGTTCATGATTTTAATTTTGTAGATATCCGTGGCTTCCATTTAAGGATGAAAACATTAAGCTCTTGGGTATGAGCCCAATGTAGATGTTGCCAAACTTTTGGGAAATAAATATAATATATGTGTTCAAATTGAAAGGAATCAAGAGATTTTTAGAGGCTTGGCTCTAGAACTTGGATCTTGACCAAGGCAATCAACAAACTGAAGGTAGATCCCTAACTTATATCTAAATAGAAAAGAATTGGTTAGATTACACTCAATCAAAGCTTAGATTGAGCTTGTTTATATTGGTTAGTACTCAACGGTGTCCTAAGGGTTCTGAAACAAGGAGATTAAATAAAGGTTGGATAATCAAAGAACAAATTTGAAACAAAGAAAATTTTATCATAACAAGTCTCAATGTTAAAATTATCTATGGATATGCTCTTTCCATAAAAAAAACATGCTCGTATCTTCTAAATACACTATAATTGTTTCCAGTAATCATGGCATAATTTCTATCAATTGTCTCATAAAGACACAACTCTTGTATTTTTTATTCTTAACATTTTGAGCCCTTACCAGTTGATTCAGTCTATCTAGTGTCTTATGAAGACATATTGTATTTTTCATGTTTTGAATGATTGATTGACACTTCCCATGTTATGTTAAACCTTTGTTTGTGAGCTTATGAAAATCCATGAAATTTGTTATAATTAAATGTTCTCATAGTTGCAGGTCTTACTCTCACAATAATGATTCCCTCAAATCTTCCGCATCTACAAGACAATTTATGATATACCCTCCATGAAGGAAGACCCAACACAATGGATTCCTATAAGTTTGAAGCTTAAATTCTTGATAAAATTGTGTTGTGCTAAAGTGGATTGATCATTTTAGTTGTCAAAATAACTTTTCCTTGGGTATTGAGAAACAATTGTCGGTCCTTAGTGTTTTCAGCACATAACCCCATGGAATCGAGCCTTCTCAATGCCACCTTGAAAGATAAGAAGCAATTAGAGATTCCTAAATTTCAATATTTATCTTTTCTTTAGTGTATCAACTTATTTATTATCTATCTCCCTCATCGTATTAATTTTATCTTATGCCTTGTCTAGCCTTTGTTTCACTTTTTTCTATCATATTGTACACATATATGTGTGTATCTAAGTTGGTTTTCATTCCTTATATAATTTTATTGGATATAGTGCATTGTTGAAGCACTTTGATACGTCTTTGATACTATGAAAGTGATATAGTGGGTTCCATTTTGGGAGATATACCATATTGAATTTGGGTAGGAAAGAACTATGTCTGGAGGATTTTTAGGTGATAAAGTTGTTGAGCACATAAGGTAGCATGTTATTGAGCATGTTAATACTATGTTTTAACACTATTTTTTCATTCAAACATTGTGAATTGATTTGTCTATTCCAGCTTGTTTTCTATACTAACTTTAATCCTGAAATTGTTTCTTTTGCAAAATATTTTTGTTGTTTCAAAATAATATTTGAAATTAGTTTGACATGACTTGCGGAACTATTATGCCTCGATGTTCATGTTGGTTTCATCTAGTCTTTAAGTTGCAATTTGTTTATAACATACTCGATTTCCACATATATCTGAAATACCAATGAAACTTTTGTTTGTGGCTTATATTACTATGTAGAACCTTTGAGAAACCCTTACCCACGTTCAAATGTGTGGGCATTTAAGCTTATTTTCCTATTGAAACTCTTTCCTCAACAATATTTTTATGCAGTTAAAATTTATAATTTGTTATTATCATGTTTGCAAGAAATTGGAAAACACCTCTCGGACATGGTTGTTTTGAATTCTTTGGTGGAAAAGGTGGATAAGCTTGTGGGTATTATCTATTTTCTGGATTTTAAAGATAACAATGAAATTCTCAATTCATGGGTCGTCAATATTGAGCAACTACTTGATATTATTGAGAAAAGATGCCATCAAATTCACAAGGAATAGATACTTCACAAGGTTGCTTTGAAAGTTCAGCATGTTGAACATTGGAAAGGGATAAAGCAATTAAAACCATCATTTATTTAGACTGTTGGATCGTATGATATTGTATGAACATCAATTTACTTAGTGAGTGCAATTTTGATAACCCTAATGAAAATTTAGTATCTGTTTTCCCTCTCATTTAGGACATTTAAAACTGAGATCATCTACCATGCATTAAAGCACAATAAAGGTATCTATCATGGTTTATAATTTTATTTCAAAATCCTTTCTATATTTATTATTTACATGTTTTGATGGAATCAAATGAATTGACAATGTTTAGGCCTATCTTGTAAAATTGTAAAGAAAACATTGTTGGTGTTCCATTTCGTGCCTTTTAGAAGTTGAACGGTTGCTAAACTTTTAGATTGCATGTTGTGTTATGAGTTTAGTTACATTTCACATATAGATTCTTTATTGTGTTATGCATTTAGTTATTTCGCTCATAGATTGTAAATTGTGTTGTGCATTCAGTTAACTTTCACATCTTTTCCTACTCATTAGACGAATATATAGATTACAATATGGTCAAGGCAAATTGAAAATATTCAAGTATTGTACATTATGTTGTAAAGCAAGTGCAATTTGATTACGTGTGAGTTAAGTCTCTATATTTCTATGTTAGCAAAAACAAGAGAAAAACATCAGCAAAAAATAGATTTTAGCATTGCTCATCCTTTATGCCTGAAGTTAAAAGACCATCAATATATCCTCCAAGTAGCTCTGGATTATTCACAACCTAGCCCATAATATTTTTCATTCCATACCATGCCAACCCCTTCTAGATAGTACAAGACTAGTCTTCTACTTTCTTCTCAATAATAAAATCTTGCATGAAAAAAAAATCATCAAATTCACCAAAAAAACATGCAGTCTTACAATTTCAATTATTGCACTTAATTACAAAAAGAATTGCATCTACAAGGTACCATGTCCAGATGGTCGTGCCCAATAAAGGTTCTTGGTCGAAAATATGTACTCTTGATGGATTCATATATCAACCATATCATTTTTTAACCACAATATTATTGCTCCTAACTATCAATCAAATGAAGCATCGAATTTATGAATTTTAAGTTGGTGTTTGATGACAAGTTACTCTATTTGTATGAGCATATTATGTTCCCAACTATCAATCAAACGCAGTGTCGAATCTCTGAATTTTAAGTTATTGTATGATGAAAAATTGCTTTGTTTTGTATGACCATATTACATTTAAAGAAATTGGATTAGCCTTGCATTATGCTTCCTATTAAACTATAAATTAGGTATGGTTTTCCAATAAATAAATTGCCATAAATAAGATAATTTGGAAAATAGTTCGACTCTTTTCAATTAAATGAAAATTTATTTTAAAGCGAAACCTCTACTGGCTAAAGCAAAGCATAATTTTTTTTTAATCCTAACATGCCAAGCTTTGCGATTGTGCTGAAACTCAAATGCTTAATGCACCATGACTGCTCCAATTTATGCAAAAAATACCTAACAAGTCCTGCATGGAAGCTCAAGCTAGAATAAAGGTTAGTTTCCAACACCCCTTCTCGTAACACCATTCACTTCTTCCCATTGTTAATCCTCATATGGAGTAGGATAAGGGATGAGAAGCAAAATAATCAATTAAGAAAAAAGATAGCAAAATTAGCTCAACTCAGTGATTAACTTAAAAGGATGCATTTAGATTATCTCTTCCTTATTTGTCCTTTTATGTATCAATTTCAATGTTGAGTGATACAAGTTTGAAGTTAAACTTGTTGTCTTGAAAAGTGAAGGGGTGGTGATTTTCATATTTTGTAAAATCATTTCGTTTTGAATTGAGATTTAAAATGAAGTTTTATTAACTTGGGTTGTTTTGGGCTATTGCACACTGGATGGTAATGTATGTTAGGATATTTAGACACTTAGGAGTTAGTTAAGATCAACTTGTGTAATATATCTGTTAAGTAAAAGTGTGTTTCTTTAGTATGCATTAGTATACATTTGTAAATATTCTAATCCGACGGTCACGATATGTTCTAGACATAGAGTGATCCGACAGATCAACTTCTCTTAGATCATACCTACCATTGATCCGTGGCTTAACACCTGATTGGTCTATGATCTCTATTTAAAGAGCATAGAGGGTCCTTGCCTAGCTGATCAATTATGAGAAGCTCATGTAACTTTATTTATTTTGCATAATAAATTGCTCCAAGTAGCTATTTGGCTGGGGCCGTGGACTGTTTCCCTCTTGAGGGTTTTAACCACGTGACAAACATCGGTGTGTTGATCAGTGATCTATTTGTGTGAAGTGGTTGCTCAAGGTGTTCAATCTTTTGGGAGTACCCTGTGTACCCGAACATGGTATCTGAGTTTTTATGAAGAGCCGCTTTCGGTTTTGATCAAGATCTGGAACCGGTGTTGCCAAAACTTTGAAAGGGTTTCTGGTTCTAGATTTTCTATGCATTTGTGGCCTGTGGGAGCTGTTCCATTGCGTCTGAAGTGTCTTTTCCATTGGGAAATAGTTTTCGTTTCACCAAAAACCATTTTCGTTTGATCCAGAAACACCCATTTCGGCAAATCTGAAGGTATAATGTTACAGTGATGGATTTGTTTTTTTTAATATCTCATATTTTATCAGTTTTATTATTAGATCTTTATTGTTTTAGTCTCAAACTGTTTCCTTCCCTGGCTGCGTATGCTCTTTGCCGTGCACCTTGTGCGATCACGGAGAATCAGAAACAGTAAGGGAAAGTTTTTTTTCTTGCCTTATCGGCTACGTATGCTATTTGCCATGCACCTTGTGCGATCATGGCAAATCAGAAACAACGAGAAAACTTGAAAATGTGGACTTTCCGAGTAAGCTAACCAAGATCTAACCCCATTGTGTGGAAACAGTTTTTTTGTTTTTGTTTTTCGTTTTTTTTTATTTGCGGGAAAAGAAGGCAAGCACGGAGAACGAGCGAGAAGAGTTTTAAAAAAAAAAACCCTTCCTCTTTCCATTCTTTTATGTACATTTTAAACTTAGCTCACTTGGTCCAAAGTTGCTTTATTCCTTAATAGGTCTTGAGTTCAAGTCTTATTAAGCTACTTTTTAGTGCATGCAATTTCTATTTTCAAGTTACTTTATTGTAAAAGTGTATCTCACATAAATAAAATAAAATAAAAACTGAGTCACTTAAGTTTTTTAATTTATTGCCGCACTATTTAAAAGTAACATTATTGTAAAAGTGATCGTCAAAGGTTGATCTTGGGAAGAGGGGGGTTCTTTTTTAGTTGGTCAAGTTAATATTTGTCACGTCACTATTGGGGACATCTTCAACATTTTCTTTGATCAAGCATAACTTCATCATCCATAATCAATTTTCAGTGTCGTTTTTTTTTTTAACCGCATATTTTTTCGAGCTCTTTGCATCCAGATAGTTCGTTTCTGTTCTTTTAGCCATTATTTTACAACATGGCTGTCCCTTGTGATATTATACTTACAAGTTCTAACTATTTCTCATGGAAATCTCATATGGAGGATGTTCTACGAAGTAGGAGACTTTTCAGGATAAACTCAGGGAAAGAAACAAAACCCACTGATGATGATAAGAAAATTAAATGGGAAAATAGATGCGATGAAGCTCGTGGATTGATTGGGATGTCAATCTCTATTGATTTGCGATTCCACATATCTGGAATTAATGAACCTGCTATAGCCTGGGAAAAGTTGGAATCTGTGTTTGGTAAACACAATGAAATTCGGGGTCATCAACTTGAGAATGAGTTGATTTTCTTGAATCCAAATGATTTTTCATGCATTCAAGACTATTTATCTAAGTATAAAACTCTCAGACTCTTATGTGCAGAATGCAAGATTAAGAAAGAAGACAAACAATGTATTTACCATATTCTTTCCAAACTTGGACCTGCATATTCTGTTTTTGTATCTACATTCTAATCCATGGAAGAATCCTTGACTGCAACTAGCTATCAAGAGCCTAGTCTTGAATCCTTTTGTGATTCCTTAATTAGAAAGCAAGATAAGCTCATTCATCTTGGAATAATTAACAATGCAGATACATCTCGGAAAGTATTATTGTCCCAACAGAAAGAAAAGTCCAAGCCTCCCAAGAAACAAAATTTTCACAATAATAAGCCAAATAACAAGGGTCCCAAACCCTCTCAGTCAGCTACTTTAAAAAATGACAAAGGATTCAAGCCCAAAGGAAACAAAACTGAGCATCATTGAAATTTTTGTGGGAAAGATAATCATGATGAATCTAAGTGTTTCAAAAAGATGGCAGCCTTGGAAGCAGTAATGAAGAAGCACCACACTAGCCTAGATTCCTCTTCAGAATCTAACTCTCATGGACATGCACTTTGTGTTTCTGGTTACTCTTATACTGCATCTTCTTCTTCTACTTCAAATGAATGGCTCATTGATTCTGGAGCATCTTATCATATGGCTAAGGATCAAGCCATCTTTTCTACTATGCATGAATGTAACACCAAACCAATATTTGTTGGTGATGATAGATCTCTAAGTGTTGTAGGATCTGGAAAGTTCCAGTAGAAAATGGTCATTTCAGTGATATACTATGTGTTCCAAAAAATTTCTACAATTCGTTATCAGTCTATCAAATTACTCATTCGGGTGAACGTGAAACTTTGACGTTTAGACCTCACCAAGTTGTAATCAAGGATTTTAAAAATCATCAAAATGTCCTTGCTACTGGAACTGTTGATGATATTACAAGGTTGTACAAATTTAACAACTTTGGGTCATCACCTTTTCCTTCAATTTTTGTTGCTCATAGTGATAACTTGAGCAAACTTTGGCATGAGCGATTTGGTCACTTAAATTATCGCTCATTGCAACAACTATGTAAAGACAATTTGGTGACTGGTCTTCCGATGGTATCTTGCAAGGATGGTGTTTGTTCCGGTTGTGTCCTCGGAAAACATCATCGGGACAGTTTTGACAAACATGCCTCTTGGAACGCCTCGGTTCCCTTGGAGCTTATGCATAGTGACTTGTGTGGTCCTCTTCCATCTGCTTCCTTTTCTGGTTTCAAATATTTCTTAACTTTCATTGATGACTACTCCAGACGCACTTGGGTTTACTTCCTAAAACTTAAGAGCGAAGTATTTAACATGTTCTTGGCCTACAAGGCCCTTGTTGAAAACCAAACTGGTCATCAAATTATTAAGTTAAGATCTGACAATGGAGGAGAATATGTTAACAACAAGTTCACTACTTTCTGCACTGAACAAGGAATCCAACAACAGCACACTGTTCCATATACACCACAACAAAATGGTGTAGCTGAACGAAAGAACCGCACTTTAAAAGAAATGGCTAATTGTATGATCCAATCTAAGGGACTAAGTCTTCAATACTGGGCTGAGGCCATAAATTGTGCAAATTACATAGTTAATCGTACACCCACTAAAGTTTTACAAGGTATAACACCGAAAGAAGCATGGAGTAAAATTAAACCAGAAGTAAGTCACTTTCGTGTGTTTGGTTGTGAAGCATGGGCTCACATTCCGGACGAAAAATGGAAAGCATTGTAGCCTAAAAGTGAAAAGTGCATATTTGTTGGATATTTAGAAGATGTAAAAGGTTATAGACTTCTCCAGCCACATTCTCATGATATAATCATTAGAAGAGATGTTAAATTTGATGAAAATCTCTTGGCTTGAGAGCCTAACTTGGCGGGTGTGCCATCTTTGACTTGAGAGCCTGATTCGGCGATTGTGCCTTCTTCTTCTTCTTCCAAATTCCTTGACAGGTTTCCAGCTCCAATTTCTGATGATGACAGTGAGCATGAAAATCCACCTCTGCCTGCTCATGTTCCTCCAATTGCACCAGCACCAATGCTTCCTCGATGGGTCCGTTCAACATGTGAAGCAGCTGGTGATCTTGCCGGTGATCCTAGAAATCAACATCGAACACGTTCTCAGTTTCAGCGAGCCTCTTCTCTTTTGGCTCAAGTTTTCGAGAATAATGATCCATAAACTTTTGCAGAAGCTTCAGGAAATCTAGATTGGGATGCAGCTATGGATGAAGAATATCGTTCCTTAATGGCGAACGATACTTGGGATCTTGTTCCTGTTCCAAAAGGAAGAAAACTTGTCAAATGTAAATGGGTCTACAAAACTAAGTATGCATCAGATGGAAGTGTTGAAATACTTAAGGCAAGGTTAGTTGACAAAGCTTTTTCCCAAGTTGAAGGGATTAACTACAATGAAACCTTTGCTCCTGTCGCAAAAATGAATTCCATCCGCCTTGTTCTTTCCCTTGCAACCTTACATAACTCGAAATTCCATCAAATGGATGTCAAGTCTGCCTTTTTACATGGTGATTTTCAGGAGGAAATTTACATGGAACAACCTCCTGGATATGTTCAGGAAAACTCTAGCCTTGTCTATCTCCTTAAGAAAACGTTATATGGCCTTAAGCAAGCTCCTAGAGCTTGGTATGCCAAAATGGATAGCTTTCTCCTTGACACTGGTTTTTCTAGATGTCATTCTGACCCCAATGTCTATACCAAGAAAGTAGGAAACCATCTCATCATACTTGTTCTTTATGTTGATGATCTTATCCTTACTTGTAGTGACCCTAAACTTATAACCCATGTGAAATCCAATCTTAAGCAAAATTTTGAAATGTCAGACTTAGGACATTTGCATTATTTTATTGGTCTCCAAGTCTTGCAAACCAAAGAATGAATCTTTCTTTCCCAGTCTAAGTATGCTTGTGACCTTCTTCGTCGCTTCCACATGGAAGATTGTAAACCAGCCCCTTCTCCCTTCCAATCTAGAGTCAAAATTTCTTCCACTTGCACTTCCCCTGAAGTAGATGCCACCTTGTATCGTCAGCTTATTGGTAGTATTTTATACTTGACTCATTCTCATCCTGACCTTTCCTTTGTCATTGGCTGTGTTGCCCATTATATGCAAACTCCTCATGAAAGTCACTAGAAAGCAGCAAAAAGAATACTTCGATATATTTGAGGTACAATTCAGTTTGGGATTCATTACAGTATAGTGGGGAAACCTTTGTTGGTTGGTTTCACTGATTCAGATTGGGCCGGTGATCTTGATGATCAAAAGTCTACTGCAGGTTATGTTTTCAGTCTGGGATCTGGACCTGTCACTTGGGCTTGTAAGAAACAACAAGCTCTTGCTCTTTCTTCAGTAGAAGCAGAATATCGAGCCGCAGTTAATGCCAGTCATGAAGCTTTATGGCTTTGACAGATCCTTTCAGAGTTTGGATTCGAGCAGCAGTAGCCTACTCCGCTTTGGTGCAACAATCAAAGTTCCATCACGATTGCCAAATATCCAGTTCTACGTTAGCGCAGCAAACACATTGAGCTACACATGCACTTCATTAGAAATCTTGTTCATGATAGTGTTATTGAAGTTCTCTATCGCCCTATAGATGATCAAGTTGCAAACATCTTCACCAAGTCTCTTACAGAAGCGAAGTTTTCTAAACTTTGGTCTATGTTAGGAGTTCAGGAATGTGTCCTTAAGGGGGGATAGGCTCTAATGCCTCCTTCCTTCTCCTAATAGTGTTACTTTTGTAAATCCTTCAATCATATCCCAAGTTGTTCTTAAGGGGGGATGTTAGGATATTTAGACACTTAGGAGTTAGTTAAGATCAACTAGTGTAATATATCCGTTAGGTAAAAGTGTGTTTCTTTAGTATGCATTAGTATGCATTTGTAAATATTCTAATCCGACGGTCACGATATGTTCTAGACATAGAGTGATCTGACGGTTCAACTTCTCTTAGATCATACCTACCATTGATCCGTGGCTTAACACCCAACTGGTCTATAATCTCTATTTAAAGAGCATAGAGGGTCCTTAGCTAGTTGATCGATTATGAGAAGCTCATGTAACTTTCTTTCTTTTGCATAATAAATTGCTTCAAGTAGCTATTTGGCTGGAGCCGTGGACTGTTTCCCTCTTGAGGGTTTTAACCACGTGACAAACATCGGTGTGTTGATCTGTGATCTATTTGTGTGAAGCGATTTCTCGAGGTGTTCGGTCGTTTGGGAGTACCCTGTGTACCCAAACAATGTAGTGTTGTTTCTTACAATGTTTGCTAATTTGGTGTATGAGATTCCCTTGTTTGTGGGACAAGGGACCCCCTCCATGCAATGGAACAATTTAATTGGTAAATTCTACGGAGATGTACATACTCTACTCCCCTCTGGATTTGAACCTATGGCATCCTAGGAAGAAACACATCTTCATAACCACTAGGCCCATTCAGGTTGTGCACCATCTACATACTTAATTCCTTCCAAGACAAAATTATATTTTTGAACTTGATTGCTTTCTCCCTCCCAAAGTTGAGTTGGTGTTGGGTGGGGGCTTCAACATGGTCGAGTTAGAGAAGGATATCAACGGTGGTAATATAGTTACAAGATCATATTGTGAAAAAGATCCATGTACAAAGTGCAAAACTTCCTTGCAAGGTTTGACCTAAACTAGAATAAAAAAAGAACTCTATTTTTGGAGATGGTCAACATGATATAGTAGGAGACTAGTTGGAATCACACCAAATTCAATCCATATTGATATTATGGACATGTGAATTTTGCAAATTATAAAGGAAAATAAGTTGATGTCTAATAATGGGTGTTAACACCTCTACCTAGCAAAGGGTCGAAGAGACCATGGTAAAGAACAAATAATGGTTGTTTGAAAACTTTGGTTAAATATAATGGTGTGAGAGTGTGATAAGGGGTGCGTAGGAAATGAATCATCACGGGATTCGACGGTGTAAAGCGAGGAAATGGAGATTGACGACTTATAATGTGTCTGCTTTATGAAGATGCGAGGAGGATAAGAACATACAGGGGTATTCAACGAGATATGAAGATCAACGGTCACAAATCTAGCCCAACAAAATCTACGATCAGCTTGAAGTCCGCTCCGTCAACTTGCACGTTCGATAAAGCGGAGAAGCTCGGCGGAATGGGTACGTCTAGCCTCATCCGACGGCTAGAAAATAAAGGTAAAATGCATCGACGGTCATTGACGGATCCAGAGCGGAAAGTTGTGCGATGGTTGGAGACAAAAGGTGGTAGCGGAATGGAAACCACGGTACATGCGGCAGTCTATGGTGCATTCCGCGGGCAAAAGCAGTTTGGCGGAAACCGCTAAAGGGGGCCTCCGGAGTGGGCTCCTATATAAGTAGAGTTGACTTGTTTGAAGAACTATTTTTTATTCGCGCCGGACGAATGAAAAGGACTGCTCGCTTGCCACAGTAACAAGTAAGTCATGAATACCCGAAATTCATCCGCTGAATTACCGTTGTTGTCTGTATTATGGATAAAGGGAAAGATTTACAAGGGTTTAAACATATTCTGGACGAGAGAGAAGAATACTTGGTCGACAGGGATAGAGGGGTATGTGATCCTTTCTTGTCTGTGGGAAGTGTATCAGTTAGAAAAGAGAGATTATGGCAATACAATTCACAGGGTAATGACATTCTAAATGCTTGTAAATCATTTTTGTATCATTTTGCTGTTGAGAAAACCCTGCATTTTCTCGAGTTTGCTGAGTGGTGTGAAGTTAACTATTCTTCTTCTCAGAGAGTTATTGTAAGTCATTCTACGTCTAGGATACTGTGTAAAATTAATGCCAAGGTCATCCGTGAAAACCTGAACTTGCCCGACAATTACCCCGATAGTCGTGAGCCTATAAACGAGTCTATTTTAGTTGAAGTGTACAAAAATTGTGAAACTGAGGTTCGTTGCAAATTCTTGTCTAGCATTTTGAACGAGGGCCAGTCACTAGATGGTATTTTTTTTCCATATCATGTTCACATTTTCAGAGATGAAGTTCAATTAGTTGTGTCCTTATTCTGTCAAGTCTTGGGTCTAGATGATGACTGTCATGTCAATGAAGTCATCTTGGGCTTCCTGTTAAAAATGAGTTCGATGAGTCCTGAGTCTCAGTCAGTTCATGTCTTCAGTTTAGACAAGTATCTAGCAGAAGCTATACATCTCCAATTGAGTGAGTTTCCAAAAGTCAGGTTTTTTAAGTTTCAAACTTATTTTCTGAACATGTTACTATGTTCGAATGTCACCGAATTGCAGTTCTTAAGTACCATATTCTCTTCAGATTTGCCCAAGCAAATCAACATGTTTGAATTTGCAAATTCTATCATGTCAGAAATATACAGGATGTTGTTTGATGAAGTGTTACCCCGGGTATTAGAGGAAATGAAAAGCATGATGCAATCCTCACCTGAGGATAGGGTCGGAGATTGATTTTTGTATAAGGATTTCACCGTTTTGAGAATATATGGTTTTACTAGAGAGCCTTATAGGCTGCCTGCTTTTCTCACTCCCAGAGTTTTTGCATTAGAGTATATGAGACAGAGAGTGCATGCAGAAGAAGAACACTTTGGAGCTTTTAAGAAATCTTCCAATATTAAGTTCCCTCTTAAAGTTGGCTCTTTTATTTTTAAAAATAAAGGCGCTCTGGTGTTCATAGAGAAATTGTTGGAAAGCATGGATTTTCAAAGGGAGCAAAGGGTAAATTATGACCCCTATCATATAATTTCCCTGAGAAAACAAGCTAATAAAAATAAGCCATTTGACCACCAAGTTGTTGAAGGTCTGAATGAAGTAGCCAATTTATTTCACTTTATGGAAATTCCAGGATTTGATGAAAATACAAGAAGTATACCGGTTGTAGTATCTCAAGTGAAATTATTTCAGATGATTTAAAAAAAGTTGCTTTGGTTCCTACAAAGTCTGTACAGGTGAGTCAATTTTCTTTTGAAGGTGTGGATAATACAGAATCGGGCGCGGTTTTCAAGTCTAAAGAAGAGCTCACGACTAGTTATGTGGAGAAACAAAAGCAGTCCCTAGAAGAAACAAGGAATCTACTCCCGCGAGTGAGAAGTTTAAACAATCCAAAAACTTCCTTGATTTCTACCCGGGACGTAGAAAGAAATGCTTTTAAATTGGCTATGGTGAGTGATAAGAAGATGTCAGAAATGGAAGTGAGGTTAGACAAGATTAGTGTACCAGATAAAATACAATTACATAAACAAACGGGAGACATTATTTATTCAGATTTATTGCATGTTATGGTAAGAATTAATAAGTTACAAGTTTTGGTTGACAAGTTGGAAGTTCAGTTAAAATATGAGAAGGTTGAAAACAAGGCTAATTCCATTCAAATAAAAAAGCTGCAAGCAGACATCATAAGCTCAGGAAATGAAACAGGTAACACCTAGGCAATCAAAAGACTTCTAGAAGAAAAAGACAACGCCCTCCAGGTATTGAAGAAAAGGCTGAAGATCCCAAGTACAGAACATGTTCAATCATCCGAATTATTAGCATTACAAGAGGAAAAAGACAGGATTCATCGGGATATGATGGAGTATAAAGGAAAGACTATAAAATTACAAGAAGAAAAGGATAAGTGGCAAACAGAACGAAACGAGTTAATAGCACAGATTTCCTTGCTGAAAAGGGATCAAAATGAAGAAAAAGAAATCATGGAGGAACTAATGAGCCAGACTCCCACTGATGAGTACTTAACCATTGTGAACATTGAAAAACCTTTAAATGAATTTTCTGCAGATGACTTACTAGTGCCCATGTCCCAAGTCAGCCTGAAAGATGAAGAGATAAGAGAATTAAAGGAGGAAAATGAAAAAGTCAAATCCGAGCTAGCCAAAGTGACTGAAAATAAGAATAAGATATTGCAAGATAAAAGTCAGCTACAGAAGAAATTTAATGAATTGAAAGAAAGGAACATAGGAAAGGGTCCTCTCCAGGTAGCAAAGCACATAATTTGGGATACATTATCCATAGAAATTACTAAGTTCATGCAGTATTTGAACTTCATTGATGATCAAAGCATATTGATCAATTTGGCCAATCAAAGACTGAAGTTAGTAAATGAAACTATGGAGAGGAAACCACTTGGCACAACTTAGAATGCATTAAATTTATTAAATTCATTAACATACCAAAAATTACATGACATAGGAGTCAAAGACAGAGTGGCAATGGTACTGTGGGCAAAAAGGTTTATTCATAAACATCATCTAATGAAGACAGTACAAGACAAGGCTGACGAAATGATCTCACAGGTTAATGATTTCAAACAAGATTTTAAAGAATTATTTGAATATGGCCTTCCTTCCTTTTGGGACGAAGAGGGACGAATGTTTTCTCAAGAGCATTATCACAGCCTGTTGGTACGAAGCCGTATGGATCATTCTAAATTTGACAATTTGGAAAAAGGGCTAACAGGGAAAGTCATCGTAGATAAGCTGACAGAAGATTTTGAGATATTACAGAAATTCCTGATCATCAAGGGAGGGTTGCTGAAAGTGTCTTATGAAGCCTACATGGAGCTAGAGGTGTCTATTTGGGAGATGATTGAATATGATATTCCAAGCGCGGAGCAATGGAGAGCCATAGAAAGATTTGGAAAAACAAAGTATATCCTTCATTCATGAAAACAGGTGTTGCGCGCTGAGGAGTTGCTTGGACGGGCCTTGTCACCGAGTTGATTTTAATTTAATAATTTGTTAGGATCGAAGCAAGTAGTTTATTCCTAGGAGTTAGGAATATAGTTACAAGACTTTGATTAAGCGGGTTATTCAGTTATTAATCTTCTTGGAAGAAGAAATTATTTTATGTTTATAATTGCATTTACTTTATGTGATGGGGGTTGGAACCCATCTTGTTGATGAATGTTTTCTGAAGACATATATTTTTGAATAACAAAGCTGAATGCGTGCGGTTATCAGAGATTCCTGTGATGTTTACATTACAATCTGTATTTCCCTTCCTTTGTGATTGTTTTTCCAGTGTTACACTCCATTTTGTTTTCTTCGTATCTGAAACATAGTGTTGAATGGTTGGAATTCATATTATTTATGCTCTGATCATTGTCTCAGGTATTCTATGAATGTTTCTACTAAAGTTGATATAGAACTCATCTTTTGATGCTCTATATTGATAGACTGTTCATTATCTCTTCTGCCCCACCTGAAATTTAATGAATGACTATGATCGAATGGTTATCTTGCCTTTGATAAAACCTCATGCATATGTCTTTGTGATATTTTTATGTATATGTGACTCCATTGCCCAATGGTTTTGTGTATCGTTTCAACCATTTATATAATTTTTGAGTGTTGATTTATATCTGGCCTTGTTAAATCTGTATTTGAGAGATCCCTCTCTGGAAAGAAAAGCCAGTTTCTTTCTAAAGTGGTTTTTGCTATTACCTTGGGATCTACCTTTCACAACCAGGGTACATTCTGAGTGTTAACAAATTGGCACCGTTGCCGGGGAACGAAAGTGCACATCTGCCCTGGGAAGAACGACAGAGTTTGAAGAAAGATTTCTGTGGGCAAACAGGAATTTTTATCAGTAAAGAAGGTTGCATATTTTCCCTGGCGACTCCATTGTAAAACTTTTTTCAAATCTTAAGGAGTCATTCTAGCTTCGAGAAGACATACACGAGGTAATTCTGATACCGAAGTCTTAAAAAGTTTGGATGATCCAGAAAAGTTGTTTAAGAGAAAAGATAAAGAAAAATTAGGTTTTCCTTTGTTTGGTGCATCATCTTCTCAAGATTCTCCTATTGATCCAGAATGGGAAGTTAATGTTGGGAGGAGTTTGTTGAAAACTAAGTCTGAGTCTGATCTTAAGATTACTAAGTTTAATTCTCGTAGATTGGAATCTTATTTGCTGGATTCCCTCTGGAGAGATTTACAACAAACTACAAAAGTTGAAACATTTGCTGTACAAAATACTCAAAAGTATTCAGTTCCTTTGAACCCACCTAGACCAATGGCAGCCAGATTTGCTCCCTTGTGTTTGCCTGCTTTATTACATGACCTTCCTCAGAATTATTCTCAAATAATTTCTTTATTTGATGGAGAAGGTGACATAACTGCAAAGCAACATGTGGCTAAGTTTGAATATTTTGTTGACTTGGAAAAAGTTGACTATGCAGATGTTAAAATGCGGTTATTTGCTCAAAGTTTGGCAGGTGAGGCAAAGAAATAGTTTAAAGATTTGCCAGATGGGTCTATAATGAATTTTCAGGCTTTCCAGAATGTGTTTCTAGATAGGTGGGATGATAAATAGAATCCTTTACAGCTCTTGTCTCAGTATAACAGTCTCAAAAAGGGAGGTTTCGAATCTGTCTATGAATTTTCAAGCAGGTTCATGAGGGTTTATAATTCTATTCCGGAAGACATAAAACCCTCTATAGCCGCTGCTAAACTACATTATGTTGGGGCCTTTGATAATGATTTTGCATTTTTATTAAGGGAGAGAAAATCAGTGACTCTTGCTGCAATGTTTACAGATGCTCTAGAAGTGGAAGCAAATATGATGGCAAGTGGAAAAATGAAACATAGAGATATTGATAGGAGGAAGAAGGAAGAGAATTTGCCTTCTGTTTCTTCTTCTACTAATGATATCAAATTTGAAATGATGTTGAAGACGATGGAAAAGTTGATGGACATATTAACTATGGATAATAGGGGATTTAACAAAGAACAAGCCGACCCTCAAATCAGGAACCCCAATTTTAGAAGACAAAATCCCCCTGTTCTTCCACAAAATAGGCAGAGAGAAATGAAAAACCCAAGAAATCAAGAAGAACGGCAAATTCGACCACCATTTCCTGAGAATTATGTTGTTGATGAAGAGGACCCTACTGAAAATCAAATTAATCTTTTTGGAGAACTGGATTCAGAGATATATCTTACTGAAGAAGAACATAACATGTTTGAACAGGAAGGTAAAAATGAGGAATTTGAAAGGGAGACAGAGCAGTATCAAAGGGGTTATTTACATGCTATGGATGATGTGCAGAGGAAAATTAGATTGAGAAGCATGGAAGTTTTCATAAATAAGGGGAAGGCAAATCCAAATCAATCTTCCACGAGTTCCCTAAATGTAGAAAAGGGAAAAGAAGTGCAAAAAGAATCTCTTGTAAATAAAGGAGTCGAAAATGAGATACAAAGAGACAAAAGAATGAAGCAAGTGACCCCAATTGATGTAGAAAGGGCTGGTTCTGGTTTTAATTTGCAAAATGAACTTTCAAAGTTAAAAATTTATGTTCTGTTTAACGAGTTGTTGAGAAACAATGAATATAGAGATACTAAAACAAAAATGGTCAAAGGTCAAGGAGAATTGCAATCTAATATTTTAGAGTTGAATGATGATAATCCTACTATTTCATTTGGGTCAAAGGTTGAAAATTTGGAAAATGAGGAAGTCCTTCCTTTCTATTTGAGTTTGAATGTGCATGATATGGTGGTCCACAATGCTATGTTTTTTTTTTTACGGAAACAGTTAAAAATTTAATTAAAGACTGGCAAAAGGGCTGCCAGGGCCTTTACATAGCATATTCGGATACACTATATTGATCTTCCTTTCTAGCTTAGTACCATTACAACTTATGTGCTTGGTGTTCTTCCTTTCCTTAACTTTATGGGATCACGTAATTTGAGCTTCCTCCATTGACAATTAGCTGGCTTTTGTTCAGAAGAGCACCACGGTTGGATTCAGCGTCCGCAAGGCTATTTAGATTCCTTATCACATGATGAGCCTTATAAATTCTGAAGTCTGAGAGGAGGAGACGGACTTTCCTGTAAATTTGGGCAAGATAAATGTCTGTAGGCACCTTCTTGGTATGAACCGCTTTGATGATCAGCCTGGAGTCACTGAAGATATTAAGCTTTTGGATGTTCAACTTCCTTGCCTGAATTAGGCCCTGCCACAGTGCCAGAAATTCAGCTTGGTTGTTAGAAGCTTGTCCTAGGCCCCATGCATAGGACAAATGGAAATTGCCAGAAGGCTCAAAGATAATGCCTCCTCCTCCAGCTTGGTCAGGATTCCCTTTCAAGGCCCCGTCAAAGAAAAGGCACCATTCATTTATCACTAATCTCCACTTGATGAAATCCATTTCAACCAGCCTGATTTCCCAGTTTGTCTTGTGGGGTGAATTTATGGCTTCAATGCTGTGATGAGTTGGCTGGAACTCCTTAAACCATCGATCTTCTTCAGCAGAGAGAGGGGTCGTGTTGCTCTTGAGAGCCTTTGTGTTTAACGCTTCAGACAGCATGACTCGGGCTTTGATAGCGATTTGAACAGGGACCCGGATTTCTTCCTTGAATATTCTATTATTTCTCTCCAACCAGATTTTCCAAGACAGGAACTTAGGTATCCACATCCACGTGGTCTTGAGCAGATTCTTTTTGCTCAGGTCGTAGGGATAAAGGAGGTGCCAGCGACTTACCATTTCCACAACTGAGTTGGGTAAACTGATAGCGATAGGACCTAGCATTAATCTCAAGGATTCTTGAGTAAAATCGCAGGTTATGAACAGGTGATCTGCATTTTCTTCAGCTCATTTGCACAATGGGCAGTGAGAAGGCCCAACCCAGCCTTTCCTCTTGAGATTATCATTGGTGAGAATGCAATTGTGAAGCAAAGTCTAGATGAAGATATCAATTTTTGGAATGGACGGGAAGTTCCAGAGAGCTTTCCATAGGGAAGGATTGGGGGGAACCCAAGGCCGCTCCAGAATAGCAGCATAGCCGGTAGATGCTGAGTATTTACCTGAACCAGAGCCCCAGCCCCGTTTATCTTTGGATCTGGCACTAATGGGCGATTTCCCTTGAAGGATATCCAACAGATTCAGCGCTTCCTCCTTGAGCTCGTCCGGGTAATCTCCAAGATTCCAGTGTACCCAGGATTCTTTGTCATCGTTTCCCCATGAGGAAATATCCCACAGTGTGTTGTAATTGTTGGCAAGAAGCCAGGCTTTGATGTTCCCCAGCTCGTTCAGGCTATTAAAAGGATGATATCCAAGTATAGAGTCTTCCCATATTTTTATTTTTGCTCCATTTCCAGGTATCCACGTGAGCTTAGCTGTGAAGTAAGGAAGGGCTCTTTTGCATAGCAAGAAGATCGGAGATCCTATCTGCATTTTTGTGGGATTTTTAAGGCACCTTTTATTGTCTCCTGTGAAGTATTTTTTCCGGAGGATCTACTTGCTCCAAGTATTTTTGCCAGAAATCATGTTCCAGAGGATTTTGCCACCCATGGATAGATTTTGGGTGGCCACATCTCTGATTTGAAGGCCCCCCTCCAGCTTTGGCTTCGTGACCTTGTCCCAGCTAACAAGGTGCAGCTTCTTTTCATTATTTCGACCACCCTCCCAGAGGAAGCGCCAGAGAATCTCTTCAATCTTGTTCGTTATGGTTTTGGGTGCTAACAGAACCGAACACTGATAAATAGGAAGACTGGTGAGGACAGAATTAATCAAGATAATTTTACCTGCCTTGTTGAGCCAGCTTGCTCCCCATGCTTGTATTTTGTTTTTGAGCTTGTCCAGAAGGGGCAGCCAATGGACAACTTTAGGAGAAGCTTTAAAAATAGGAATGCCCAGGTAGGTAAAGATATCCTAGATTGAGATGCCTTCCATATCAAGGATTCGCGATATGTTCAGCATTTCAAGGGGGGAGCAGTTCCATCCATAGATCTTACTTTTGTGGAAGTTTATTTTACTTCCAGAGTTGTTCATGTAGCAATCAAGTTCTGATTTGAAGTTCCTGGCTGTATTGAGGTTGGCCGCTCCCAATAACAGAGTGTCATCAGCGAACTGGGCGTTGTTTACATCCTTGACCTTGGGAACTATTCTTATGCCTGAGAGAGCTCTGTTTTGGAGACTTCTATTCAGCTGGAAACTTAGAACGGAAGCTTGGATGACAAAGAGCACTGGGGAGAGAGGGCAGCCTTGCCTTAATCCTCTTGAGGCCTAGAAGAAATTGGTAGGCCAGCCATTAATCAACGAAGCTATCCAGGGAGCTGATATGCAGGCTTTAACCCACTGAATAAAATTCTGATTGAACCCAAAATTTCTCATGGCAGCAAAGAGGAAGTCATGCTTGACTCTGTCAAAAGCACTGGCCAAGTCCAACTTAACTACCATTCCTTTCTCTTTTTTCCTGAAGCTGGTATGAATGGCTTCTTGGACTAATATTATATTGTCTAGAATATGTCTACCTCTTACAAACCCACCTTGGTTTTCCGGGATCAATTTTGGCAGAATTTTTTTGAGTCTGTTGGCCATTATTTTGGTTATGATTTTGTATCCCGTGTTGCAGAGAGATATTGGTCTAACTCTATTGAAGTTCTTAGTTCCTTTTTCTTTTGGAATGAGAGGCAGGAAAGAGGAATTAGTGCTGCCTCCCAACTTGGTGTAGATTTGAGCCTTCTTGATCATTCTGTACAAGTCCCTTTTAATTACGTCCCAGCAAGAGAAATAGAACTGGGCTGTAAATCCATCCAGCCCGGGAGCTTTGTCCGGGTCCATATTGAAGAGGGATTTTTTAATTTCACAAATACTCATAGGATTGTTCAGCAGCTGATTGTCCTCTTCATTGATCAGATTTAGAATCTCTGAGAGAGGATAGGAGTTTGGATCCATAGGTTCCAGGTCCGAGGCAGAATAAAGCTTTTTGAAAAAGGAGTGGGCAGCCTCCTTAATGCCGCTGAAGTCCTTTATTATTTGGTCTTGCATCTGAATTTCATTGATGGAGTTGTAGATTTTCCTAGCTTGGGCTTGCTTGTGAAAGAAAGTGGTGTTTTTGTCTCCAGCTTGAAGCCAGAGAATTCTTGATTTGAATCTCCAGTAGATTTCCTCCTCTCTACAAGCTTTGTGGTACTTCCTTTGGAGATCAGCTTCCTGGTTGAGCAAGGCAGGGGTGATAGGGGACTCTTCCATGGCCAGTTGGTGCCGTTCTAGAGCCTTCTGGGTTCTTTTCCTTTCATCTGTAGGGGATCTTAGACCTTTAGCCCAAGTTTTCAAATAAGCTTTAAGCCTTCTGATTTTTCCTTCCCAGACAAAGAAGGGAGACCCATAAACCGGTTCATTCCAGGATTTATTCACAATGTCAGGGAAGCCATCCTGATTTACCCATAATGGACTGAATCGGAAGGGGATGGGACCTAACTGTTCTTCAGGGGAAAGGGTGAGCGAGATTGGTTTATGATCGGAGGTGTAATGCATGTGGATCTTAGAGGTTTCCATAAGGCCAAGAGTAAGGAAGGAGGAATGAATAAGGAACCGGTCTAGGCGGGCAACAATGTGGCCAAGTCCAAATCTTTTATTGGACCAAGTGAGCTTTCCTCTGTCAGGGGTGATATCTTCAAGGTCCCAATCCAGCATCAAGTCTTCCACCCATTCTTTGGCAGGATCCCGGACTATTGATCCCCCTTTTTTTCCGCCAGAGCAAGGGTTACATTTAAGTCTCCAGCCACAACTAAATTCTCAGGTTTATGCTGGTTTAGAAATTTTTTTAAAGAATCCCAGCACTCTTTTTTCTCCACAAATAAGACGGGAACATACATATTAAAAATACTTACAAAGTGACCGAATTCTTTATGGTACATCTTGGTGAATAGCCAATGTGTGGTACCTTCTTCTTCTACAAGATCGAGCTTTTCAGAGTCCCAGAAAGTTTCCAAGCCTCCCGAGGCTCCTCTAGCACTCACAGCCCTACCTGGGCCTTTCTTCCAAAACGAGTTCCTTGCTCGGAGGAGAGCTTCCTCCTCCATTTTCATCTCCTGGATTAGGAGGACTTCCGGCCTCAATACTCTTACTAAATCCCTTATAGCTTCTTCTTTTAGAGAGCTGCCTAGTCCTTTGCAGTTCTAGGAGACGTATTGCATTATTTACCTGGTTGAGGGGGATGGCCCCCTTTCGGGGTTTTCCCTAGCTTCATCCCCGATCTGGTGTTCATTATTTCTGGAATGGTGTGCTGTGAGCCTTGAACTACATCCTTGTAGGACTGCTCTTCCCTTATTTTCTTCTCAGGCTTCCGTCCACGCTTTGGTTGGTTTGGAGAGACTGACGGACTACTTGCTTCAGTATCACCTTCCTCGGAGGAATCAACTCCTGTTTCCGAAATCAGACTAGTATGTTCCTTTGGAAGACTGGAGGCAGCAGGTTGAAGGACTGGGTCGCTTGGGCTTTGTGTCACCCAAACTTCACCAGCTTCTGAATCATATGTGGGGTTTTGGCCATCATTAGAAGTTTCCTGAAGGTTGGGCGATGAGTTGCCTTCCTTTGGAGGTTCTTGGATCGTTTTCTCCTTATTTTTGGTGTTGCTGGAGGTTTTCCCTTTCTTGACTTTCTGCCATCCTTCCACATCTTTTTTTTTAGCAGCCAGTTTGGGACAGTATCTTTGGAAGTGGCCATGTTCTTGACAGTTCCTACATTTGAAGGGCAAGTGCTCGTAGTCCAATTTTTGGTAGTGGGTCCAGGATCCAACTGTTAGTTTTACTGCCTCAGGTAGGCCGGCCTCCAGGTCCACTTCAACACAGATTCTGGTGCAAGAGTATTGTCCTTTATTATCGGCTTTATCAATGAAGTGGCTGATTTCATTCCCTATTCTCTTCAGAGAGTCAAAGTCCCGGCAATGCACTAGGAGATTGGGGAGCCTGACCCACACTGGTACCTCTTTGGGGAGATCTATCGTGGGGTCAAATTCTGGTGTCCATTTGTTCAGGTATAGGCCCTACGTTCCCATGAAGTAGGGGCCATTCCTGAAGATTAAATCATGGTCTTCTTCTGAGATGAATTTGAACACAAAAAACCCTCTCCCGATAGGGTAACAGGTTACACCATGTTTTAGGTTGGGCTTCCAGTTCCTCTGAATCCAATCATCTGTGGACTTGGCGGAGGGCCATAATCCCATGAACTGACCCACTAGGTGTCTCTTAGCCAGAGCCAGACCAATTTTCATTGGTTTTTCTTCAGGAAGGGCAATTTCAGGGATTTCCTCCAGCTTCTTGATGAATTTTGGAATGACCGGGGGAGAGATATTTTTGCCTCTGCTATGGAGGAGCCTTCTGAATGCATCCTCATCCGAAATCGAAGGGGGGTGTGGGGGCGTCCTCCCCTCCCCCAGGCGCCGCCATGCCTCTCTCATAGAACCACTGCTCGTGCCCTAGCGCGCTGCCTCCCAGACGCGACCTCCAAAACTCTAAAAATGAGACGGTCCACAATGCTATGTTAGATTCAGGAGCATCACACAATTTAATGCCAAAGGGAGTAGTTGAAAGTTTGGGACTGGAAGTGACAAGACCCTATAAAGATTTGTATTCTTTCGACTCTAGAAGAGTAAAATGCCTTGGTTTGATCAAAGATATGGTGGTGACTCTCAATAAATTACCATCTAAAACTATAGTCATGGATGTGGTAGTAGTAGATATTCCACCTAAGTTTGGGGTATTGTTGTCAAGATATTGGACTTCAAAGTTGAAAGGTAGTTTACAAATGGATATGTCATATGCTACAATTCCTGTTCAAGATGGGAGCAGAAGGTTGTATAGTGAAAAAAGAACTCCCTATGTAGTAAGCAGTCAAGATAAACCTGAAGTTCATCATATATATGCTGTCGATATTGATTTGGGGTCTTATATTCTCTTTAATGATGCTATCCCATGTGAGTTAGAAGCCATAATACAGGAAAAGTCTGAAGAAGATAAGAAAGAAGAGATGAAGGAACAAGATGCTTTGGAGGCAAAAAAAAAGGGAAGGTTTGTGGACTATGTACTTTGATGGATCTGCTGCAAAAATAGGTGCTAGAGCTGGTGTGTATATAATTTCTCCTATTCGGGATTTCAAAGATTTATCATATAAATTAACGTTTGAATGCACCAATAATGTAGTAGAATATGAAGCTTTATTACTGGGGTTGCATGCTTTGAAATATTTGGGAGCGCAAAGGATAAAAGTTTTTAGAGATGCAGAATTGGTGATAAACCAAGTGAATGACAGTTATCAAACTAGGCATCCCCAGATGAGGGATTACAAGAACGAAGTATGGGATATGATTGGTAACTTTTTTACAGAGCACACGATTCAAGTAGTTTCCCAACATGAAAATACTGTGGCAGATTCTTTGGTAGTAGCGGCTGGAAAATTTAAAACCCCTATTGCTGGTCAGAAAGAATATCAGGTGGACATTGTGAATAGACCATCTATTCCCGATAATTCTAAATATTGGCAAGTATTCAAAGATGACATGTAGATCAGAAGATTCTTAGAACTATCAGGAGAATTTGTAAATACTCATATTGACACTGAAAATGGTGATGGTGAGAGCTTCCAGGATGAAGAAGAACCTGACAAATAATAGGAAGGTGCTGAAAAGTTAAAGGGAACCCTAGGAGGTAAGGATATTATTCAATTAAAAAACAATTTCATACCAAGAGGTTTGATCCCTTTGGAAAAAAAAATTGATCAGAATGATGTTGCTAAGAATCCTAAAGTAAAGCCTGTTGAGAATGCCGTTGAAGACATGAATATTGGCACTGAAGAGAATCCTAAGATTATAAAATTATCCAAAGGTTTGCCTGAAAAAGAAAAGGAAGAATATGTGAAATTAATGAAAAAATATACAGATGTATTTGCTTGGAGTTATGAAGACCTTAAGGAGTATGATACATCTATCATACAGCATACTATCCCTATAAATCCTGGGGAGAAGCCTTTCAAATAGAAACTTAGAAGGATAAACCCTAAGTTGCTTCCCATCACTGAGAAGGAAATCAAAAAGTTATTTGATGCCAAGATCATTGTAACTCTAAGATTTTCAAAGTGGGTTGCAAATTTGGTTCCTGTTAGAAAGAAGAACGGAGAAATAAGACTGTGTATAGAATTCCGGAATTTAAATAAAGTTTCTATGAAAGACAATTATCCTTTGCCAAAGATGGACCATATATTGCAGAAAGTAGTTGGAGCTGAGAGAATTTCAATGTTGGACGGTTTTTCCGGCTATAAACAGATCAAAGTATTACCTAAAGATCAAGAAAAAACTGCATTTACTACACCCTGGGGCACTTTTATGTATGCAAAGATGCCTTTTGTCCTAATGAATGCAAGAGCTACTTTCCAGCGAGCTATGGACATTGCTTTTGTAGGAGAAATTGAGAATTTTGTGGTAATCTACATGGATGACATCACAGTCTATTCAAAATCTGATAGAGAACATTTGCATCATTTGGAGAAAGTTTTCATGAAGTGTAGGAAGTTTGGTATATCATTGAATCCAAAGAAGTCCAATTTCGCATTGGAAGAAGGAAAGTTGTTGGGCCATATAATATCTAAAGATGGAATAAAAATTGATCCTGAAAGGGTGAGTGCAATTTTGAAAGTAGGTGAACCAAGGAGTAAGAAAGAGATACAATCATTTTTGGGGCAGGTGAATTTTTTAAGAAGGTTTGTGCTAAGCTTCGCTGAAATCTTGATGAATATCACAAATATGTTGAAGAAGGGTCATGAGATAAAATGGAATGTGGAAGCTAGAAACTCTTTTTGGGAAATCAAAAAAGCAATATCAGATGCTCCTGTGTTGGTGAGTCCAGATTTTACCAAAGATTTCTCAGTATTTTCATATGCTTCAGAGTATCCCATAGCAGCAGTTTTATTGCAGAAGAATGATGAGAATCTGGAACAACCCATAGCATTCTTTAGCAAAATGTTGAGGTATGGAGAATTAAAATATGACATTATGGAGAAACAGGCGTATGCTTTAGTCAAAGCATTGAAAGATTTCAAAGTATATATTCTACATTCACATATAATCGCACATGTTCCGACTGCTGTAGTGAAAGGCATTTTGACACAACCTGATCTAGAAGGCAGAAGGACAAAATGGATAGCTACATTACTGGAGTACGACATAGAAATAAAGCCTACTAAGCTGGTTAAAGGACAAGGATTAGAAAAAATGATGAAAAATTCAAATTGTGAATCTTTACAAATCAATTTCTTATCTCACCAATCTAACCAGTTAAATACAGAAGTGGAAGTAATGGCCGATTTTGTGGCATCTCCATGGTATTCTAATATTGTTTACGTTCTTTGAAATTTACAAGCACCAGAAGGATTGAGCAAGTCAAGGGCGAGATCCATAAAATGGAAAGCTGCTAAATTTTGTATTATAAATCAATACCTTTATTGGAAGGACCCCGGAGGAGTGTTACTAAACTGTCTTTTAGAAAATGAAGCTCAACAAACAGTCAAAGAATTTCATAAGGGAAATTGTGGAGGACATCATTCTTGGAAGGTAACTGCAAATAAAATTCTAAGAGTAGGTTATTATTGGCCTACATTATTTTCAGATGTGTATAAGGAAACCAGCAGGTGTCATCAATGCCAAATTTTTGATGGTAAGAGAAAAGTACTCCCTCTTCCTTTAAATCCAATAACAATAGAAGCTCCTTTCCAACAGTGGGGTTTGGATTTTATTGGCGAAATAAAACCCAATTCGTTAGGACAACACAAATGGATTTTGACGGCTACGGATTATTTTACTAAATGGATTGAAGTGATTCCCACCCGAAGAGCCACTAAAACTGTGGTCATGGATTTTCTTGAGGAAAACATATTGGCTCGATTCGGATGCCCCAAAAGAATAGTAACAGACAATGCAGGTGCTTTTAAATCCAAGAAAATGATTGATTTCTGTCACAAATATCATATAAGTCTCAATCATTCAACTGCCTATTATCCGCAAGGAAATGGGTTAGTTGAATCTTCAAATAAAAGCTTAGTAAGGATTATCAGGAAGCTATTGGAAGATAATATAAAGTCCTGGCACACCAAGCTCAAGTATGCTCTATGGGCTGACCGGATTAGTACCAAAAGGGCAATCAACATGTCTCCGTTCCAACTGGTGTATGGAACTGAAGTTGTTTTTCCAGCATCCTTAGGTGTTCCAGTTATGAGATATTTCCAAGATCAGCAAGAAGAACCAAATCACATGCAAAGGAGGATAAATCAGATTATTGAGCTGGAAGAGCGAAGGAATAAGGCTTACGACAAGGTGCAGTTACATCAAGAAAAAATGAAAAATACTTTTGACAGAAGAATCAAAGAAGAACAGTTTCAGATTAATGATTTAGTCTTAAAGTGGGATGCTCCTAAAGAAGACAAACATGGGAAATTTGATCATATGTGGGTAGGTCCTTATGTTGTTGCTGGATACAGAGGACGAAACGCATTTCTGCTAGAATACCCGAACAGGGTTCCTCTGGATAGTAACCCTATTAATGGAATATATCTGAAACATTATCTGTCCTAAGGAGGAGGGTAAAACTTGTATTATAGCCTGTAAATATTTATTTTTCTTTACAAGCCCATATGGACGGTAGGCCGAATGTGTTTGAAGCCCGAGGTGAAGGCCCCAAGATTCAGGAGGCGTGCCATTCCTTTCTAAAAAAATAATAATATGTCTGCGAAAAACAAAAGACAAGTTTTCTGGAAGTTATTATGAAAGATTAAAGACAGGCACCTGGTCTACGAGTTCTTTGATACCTCACAGTGAGGATATCATCCCCAGATGGAGCCAGTTGTTAACACCTCTACCTAGCAAAGGGTCGAAGAGACCATGGTAAAGAAGAAATAATGGTTGTTTGAAAACTTTGGTTAAATATAATGGTGTGAGAGTGTGATAAGGGTTGCGTAGGCAATGAATCATCACGGGATCCGATGGTGTAAAGCGAGGAAATGGAGATCGACGACTTATAATGTGTCCACTTTATGAAGACGCGAGGAGGATAAGAACATATAGGGGTATTCAACGAGATATGAAGATCAACGGTCACAAATCTAGCCCAACAAAATCTACGATCAGCTTGAAGTCCGCTCCGTCAACTTGCACGTTCGATAAAGCAGAGAAGCTCGGCGGAATGGGTACGTGTAGCCTCATCCGACGGCTAGAAAATAAAGGTAAAATGCATCGACGGTCGTTAACGGATCCGGAGAGAAAATTTGCGCAATGGTTGGAGACAAAAGGTGGTAGCGGAATGGAAACCACGGTACACGTGACAGTCTATGGTGCATTCCGCGGGCAAAAGCAGTTTGGCGAAAACCGCTAAAGGGGGCCTCCGGAGTGGGCTCCTATATAAGTAGAGTTGACTTGTTTGAAGAACTATTTTTTATTCGTGCCGGATGAATGAAAAGGACTGCTTGCTCGCCACCCTTTAACAGTCAAACTCGAAATATATGCGGCCACAGTAACAGGTAAGTCCTGAATACTCGAAATTCATCCGCCGAATTACCGTTGTTGTCTGTATTATGGATAAAGGGAAAGATTTACAAGGGTTTAAACATATTCTAGATGAGAGAGAAGAATACTTGGTCGACAGGGATAGAGGGGTATGTGATCCTTTCTTGTCTGTGGGAAGTGTATCAGTTAGCAAAGAGAGATTATGGCAATACAATTCACAGGGTAATGACATTCTAAATGCTTGTAAATCATTTTTGTATCATTTTGTTGTTGAGCAAACCCTACATTTTCCCGAGTTTGCCGAGTGGTGTGCAGTTAACTATTCTTCTTCTCAGAGAGTTATTGTAAGTCATTCTACATCTAGGATACTGTGCAAAATTGATGCCAAGGTCATCCGTGAAAACCTGAACTTGCTCGACAATTACCCCAAATGTCGTGAGCCTGTAAACGAGTCCATTTTAGCTGAAGTGTACAAAAATTGTGAAACTGACGTTCGTTGCAAATTCTTGTCTAGCATTTTGAACGAGGGTCAGTCACTATATGGTCTTTTTCTGCCATATCATGTTCACATTTTCAGAGATGAAGTTCAATTAGTTGTGTCCTTAGTCTGTTAAGTCTTGGGTCTAGATGACGACTGTCATGTCAATGAAGTCATCTTGGGATTCCTGTTAAAAATGAGTTCGATGAGTCCTGAGTCTCAGTCAGTTCATGTCCTCAGTTTAGATGAGTATCTAGCAGAAGCTATACATCTCCAATTGAGTGAGTTTCCAAAAGTAAGGTTTTTTAAGTTTCAAACTTATTTTCTGAACATGTTACTATGTTCGAATGTCACCGAATTGCAGTTCTTAAGTACCATATTCTCTTCAGATTTGCCCAAGCAAATCAACATGTTTGAATTTGCAAATTCTATCATGTCAGAAATATACAGGATGTTGTTTGATAAAGTGTTACCCCGGGTATTAGAGGAAATGAAAAGCATGATGCAATCCTCACCTGAGGATAGGGTCGGAGATTGGTTTTTGTATAAGGATTTCACCGTTTTGAGAATATATGGTTTTACTGGAGAGCCTTATAGGTTGCCTGCTTTTCTCACTCCCAGATTTTTTGCATTAGAGTATATGAGACAGAGAGTGCATGCAGAGAAGAACACTTTGGAGCTTTTAAGAAATCTTCCAATATTAAGTTCCCTCTTAAAGTTGGCTCTTTTATTTTAAAAAATAAAGGCACTCTAGTGTTCATAAAAAAATTGTTGGAAAGCATGGATTTTCAAAGGGAGCAAAGGGTAAATTATGACCCCTATCATATAATTTCCCTAAGAAAACAAGCTAATAAAAATAAGCCATTTGACCACCAAGTTGTTGAAGGTTTGAATGAAGTAGCCAATTTATTTCACTTTATGGAAATTCCAGGATCTGATGAAAATACAAGCAGTATACCGGTTGCAGTATCTCAAGTGACAAATGTTTCTAATATTTTAGTTAAAAGAAGTCTTTCTGGAGTTGAAAGTATGCAGATAGATGAGGATGGTTCACATAAAAAGGCCAAGTTGTTTCAAGATGATAAATATTTAAGTGAAATTATTTCAGATTATTTAAAAAGAGTTGATTTGGTTCCTACAAAGTCTGTACAGGTGAGTCAATTTTCTTTCGAAGGTGTGGATAATACAGAATCAGGCCCAATTTTCAAGTCTAAAGAAGAGCTCACGACTAGTTATGTGGAGAAACAAAAGCAGTCCCTAGAAGAAACAAGGAATCTACTCCCGCGGGTGAGAAGTTTAAACAATCCAAAAACTTCCTTGATTTCTACCAGGGACGTAGAAAGAAATACTTTTAAATTGGCTATGGTGAGTGATAAGAAGATGTCAGAAATGGAAGTGAGGTTAGACAAGATTAGTGTACCAGATAAAATACAATTACATAAACAAACGGGAGACATTATTTATTCAGATTTATTGCATGCTATGGTAAGAATTAATAAGTTACAAGTTTTGGTTGTCAAGTTGGAAGTTCAGTTAAAATATGAGAAGGTTGAAAACAAGGCTAATTCCATTCAAATAAAAAAGCTGCAAGCAAACATCATAAGCTCAGGAAATGAAACAGGTAACACCCAGGCAATCAAAAGACTCCTAGAAGAAAAAGACAACGCCCTCCAGGTATTGAAGAAAAGGCTGAAGATCCCAAGTACAGAACATGTTCAATCATCCAAATTATTAGCATTACAAGAGGAAAAGGACATGATTCATCAGGATATGATGGAGTATAAAGGAAAGACTGTAAAATTACAAGAAGAAAAGGATAAGTGGCAAACAGAACGGAACGAGTTAATAGCACATATTTCACTTCTGAAAAGGGATCAAAATGAAGAAAAAGAAATCATGGAGGAACTAATGAGCCAGACTCCCACTGATGAGGACTTAACCATTGTGAACATTGAAAAACCTTTAAATGACTTTTTTGCAGATGAATTACTAGTGCCCATGTCCCAAGTCAGCCTGAAAGATGAAGAGATAAGAGAATTAAAGGAGGAAAATGAAAAAGTCAAATCCGAGCTAGCCAAAGTGACTGAAAATAAGAATAAGATATTGCAAGATAAAAATCAGCTACAGAAGAAATTTAATGAATTGAAAGAAAGGAACATAGGAAAGGGTCCTCTCCAGGGAGAAAAGCACATAATTTGGGATACATTATCCGTAGAAATTACTAAGTTCAGGCAGTATTTGAACTTCATTGATGATCAAAGCATATTGATCAATTTGGCCAATCAAAGACTGAAGTTAGTAAATGAAACTATGGAGAGGAAACCACTTGGCACACCTCAGAATGCATTAAATTTCTTAAATTCATTAACATACCAAAAATTACATGACATAGGAGTCAAAGACAGAGTGGCAATGGTACTGTGGGCAAAAAGGTTTATTCATAAACATCATCTAATGAAGACATTACAAGACAAGGCTGACGAAATGATCTCACAGGTTAATGATTTCAAACAGGCTTTTAAAGAATTATTTGAAGATGGCCTTCCTTCCTTTTGGGACGAAGAGGGACGAATGTTTTCTCAAGAGAATTATCACAGCCTGTTGGTACGAAGCCGTATGGATCATTCTAAATTTGACGATTTGGAAAAAGGGCTGACATGGAAACTCATCGTAGATAAGCTGACAGAAGATTTTGAGATATTACAGAAATTCCTGATCATCAGGGGAGGGTTGCCGAAAGTGTCTTATGAAGCCTACATGGAGCTGGAGGTGTCTATTCGGGAGATGATTGAACATGATATTCCAAGCGCGGAGCAATGGAGAGCCATAGAAAGATTTGGAAAAACAAAGTATATCCTTCATTCATGAAAACAGGTGTTGCGCTCTGAGGAGCTGCTTGGACGGGCCTTGTCACCGAGTTGATTTTAATTTAATAATTTGTTAGGATCGAAGCAAGTAGTTTATTCCTAGGAGTTAGGAATATAGTTACAAGACTTTGATTAAGCGAGTTATTCAGTTATTAATCTTCTTGGAAGAAGAAATTATTTTATGTATATAATTGCATTTACTTTATGTGATGGGGGTTGGAACCCATCTTGTTGATGAATGTTTTCTGAAGACATATATTTTTGAATAACAAAGCTGAATGCATGTGGTTATCAGAGATCCCTGTGCTGTTTACATTACAGTCTGTATTTCCCTTCCTTTGTGATTGTTTTTCCAGTGTTACACTCCATTTTGTTTTCTTCATATCTGAAACATAGTGTTGAATGGTTGGAATTCATATTATTTATGCTCTGATCATTGTCTCAGGTATTCTATGAATGTTTCTGCTAAAGTTGATATAGAACTCATATTTTGATGCTCTATATTGATGGACTGTTCATTATCTCTTCTGCCCCACTTGAAATTTAATGAATGACTATGATCGAATGGTTATCTTGCCTTTGATAAAACCTCATGCATATGTCTTTGTGATATTTTTATGTATATGTGACTCCATTGCCCAATGGTTTTGTGTATCGTTTCAATCATTTATATAATTTTCGAGTGTTGATTTATATCTGGCCTTGTTAAATCTGTATTTGAGAGATCCCTCTCTGGAAAGAAAAGCTAGTTTCTTTCTAAAGTGGTTTTTGATGTTACCTTGGGATCTACCTTTCACAACCTGGGTACATTCTGAGTGTTAACAATGGGCTCTTGGGTCAGGCCACCTTCCTATTATACCATAATTTTTTATTAATTTAGTTTAAGATGGACCTAGAATCCTTTTAAACTCATTGTTTCTCATTTGGACTATGAAGATTGTAAGTCATTATTACATGAGATATTAATTCTTGTTGTTTTCCTTGCAATTGAAAATAAATTGATCTTATGGTGGGAAGTGAATAATTAAATTTATTTGAAATGGGGTAGATTGGTCATGGGAACAAAAGGAGGAAGGATAAGAGAGACATATTAGACTTAGAACTTGTTAGAACTCATTTGAATCAAAACTCCTCCAACACTAAACTTTCATTGAAATCCCCTTAAAATGGAACACTTTATAAGATGTGAGGGGTATAAGGATAAGAGTGCTTTAGAGTCAAAGTTAGAATTCATCAGGTCATGGAAATATTAAGCCCTCTAAGTTAAATTTGACTAATTTGAAAATGAAGAATATGTTAAAAAAGGTTATGGATTTATGCAAGCTCATTGGACTATGTTGTGTATCATGTCTCTAATCATACCCACACACCATAATATTATATTAGAGTTGTGCTTATCAAATTTCTAGAAGGGAGACACTACATAAGGAGATCACTAGGGAAAAGTAAGTTATTTTGTGGTGTATAAGATAAATAATCATACTAATTCTCCAAGTCTGGGCAAACTTCTTCAAAACTTGAGACTTTTTGAGTTCTTACATTATGACCTCATTAACTCAGCTATAAAAAATGTCATTAGTGATACCCTGAATGACTAGATGAAAATATGGAAATTGGTTATCTCGTCATTGTTCCATATAAAATTGTAACCAAATCTTCAATATATAGAGTCAAGAAGGAACATCTAGATTTGTGATGTCAAAACAACTTGGTTTTGCTTATGGAATTCATGGTGGGAAAATGGTCCCTAGTATGCCAACAAGAAATAAGTTGTAAAGCAAGTACCAAGTCAAGAATGATGCACCACTTGTGGATACTTTATATATTTCTATACAGTATTAATAGGGAGCTACTTGGCATATCCCCTTCTTAGTCAACCTAATCTTGGTAGTTGCAAAGATGATAAGGATGGCCATGTCATGGTGTTGGTCAGTTGGGGAGAAAGCTAGGAATGTAGACACAATCAACTTAAATAACAAATTCAATTTTCTATTTATTGGCCCTATATGTAACAACCCCCTCCCAAAGCGCACTTGACGCGCTCAACAAGATGGGATGCACTAGCAGGGTGGGGCACACTCCCAAGAAAATGGTCGTGGTGCATGTCAAGCCCATGGAACATGACCTTGAATGCCCACATTGGAAGAGAGCTACAAGCATGGTAACTTCAAGAAGAAACGCGCAGCATGGGAATGAGTGCTAAGTGGACACATGATAGGGCATGACACCACTGGAATATGGGAGCGCTACCACTTAGACGAACCTTTGATGGGGGGATAGCTAGGCAATGTCAATTACTTGGGCGGCAAGTAATCTCAACTTAAGGAACACTTACTTGGAGCGCATGTTGGGTGGGCGCGTGACCATACTTGGGTCACACGCTCTTGACATAAAAGTTTCTCGACAAGTCCGCTCAAGAGACACAACATGAAGGGATCATGAAGCACAGTTTAAGATGAAGGGAGGCTAAACGAGTTGGGAGTCTATGAGAGACGGTTCGCTTCTTCTATGTAACTAGTTTTGAGGCATGGTATCTTGTTAGGTGCGTGACAGGAGATCTGTCGGTTTTGGAATCTCCCTTGATGTAATTTTTGTATATGTTAATAAAATCATTCATAGGTGCGTTGGTTGGGCCACCATGCCCCTACTCTTGTGTACTATTATTTGTTGTGCATACATGTTAAAAAGACTAAGTGTGAATGTTGTAATAAGTGTGCTAACAAAGTAAAGTTTTAAATGAAACAAGTCTTAGGGTAGTGATTCTGCAGGGTTTCAAGCATAGACTACTAGTGGATGTCTGGGTTGGTCAAGCCCTCATATCACTCCCAAGTAGTGCCACGCAGGCTCACTAGCCAGTTCATACATCGAATCGGTTAGTGTTGTGACATATGTAATCAGAGCGCTCAGGATGGATGCTCCGCACCAAGGAGATGCACGACAGATCTGGGATTCCAAAAAAAGCATAAGTTACGACAAAGGTACCAATGAATATGGGAAGTGCTACTTGCAGAATGTACGAAGATGCCAAGGATGCAACTGTTAGAGTAATGGTTGGACCAGGTGGTTGGAGAGGACCCCAGATGAGGTGCACCCTTCATTGGCGACATTGGAAGAGGATGCAATGACTTCGAGGAGCATGATGTTAGCTCAACTGCAGATGGGTGCAACCGAGTTAGTGCGAATATGGCAGAGTCGAGACTCCATGAGTGCTCGAAGTGTGGAGCTTGGGCACATTGCGGATGAGCGATGAGAGGTGCTCTCTTCAGAAAATGCACCAGAGGTGTATGGAATTCATAGCGTAATGAGGAAGGAAAATTGTGGGGAAACAAAGGTGGCGATGCGTTAGAGCGTGGGCACCCTGAAAGGAGACCAGAAGACAAACGCTTTCTGCTTCATGGACAATAGGTGAGAGCACTAGTGGATATGGGCATGTATCACAACTTTGTGAAGCAGGAAATTGGAGAAGTAATTGGACTTAAAAGGAAGGGCTACGGTGTAAGCTTCAAGGCAGTAAACTCTTCATTGAAGGTTGTCGCAGGTGTGGCTTCAGGAGTGCAACTTTAACTAGGAAGCTAGAAGGGATGGGTTCAGTTCACCGTGATAATGTTACACAAATTTGATATGATTCTTGGGCAAGACTTCTTGCGAAGTACTTAAGCGATGTTGTTACCGTTCGCGAAAAAGATGGTGATCCTAAGTGGGATAAAGTCAATTGTGGTGCACATCATCGCTAGCAAAGCGGGAAAATGGAAACAATCCATTTCTACACTAAGTATGAAGAAATTGGATCGGCAGTTGGCTAGCATATGTATGTTGCAGCATTGTTGGACAAGTCTAATATGGGAAGTGTGGTGATGCATATTCCTCCTATCCTCTCCGTTGTATTGGATTCCTATGTGGACTTGATGCCCGATAAATTTCCTAAGGTGTTGCCCCCACAGAGAGTTGTTGACCATTGAGTCGAACTTGAGCTAGGCTCTAAGCCTGCGGCGAAGGCTCCTTACAGACTATCAGGACCAAAATTGGAGGAGTTGAAACAAAAACTAAAAAAGCTCATGGATTTTGAGTTCATAAGGCCTTCAAGGTCGCCATACAATGCCCCGTTATTATTCCAACAGATGAAGGACACATCGAAACTAAGTCTGTACTTGGGTTATCAGATGTTGAAGAAGCAAACCATCAAGAACTGTTATCCTCTTCTGTTGGAGGTTGATTGTTTTGATAAGTTGTCTAAATCAAGGTGTTGATGCCTGGAAAAATATCAGGTACCAAAAGTAGGGATTCTCCCCAATAACTGTTCCCAATTAGATCATTCACTGTTTGGAATGGGGAATTCATCCGGTTAGCAGCCCAACTACCGTAGAATTAAAAGAACGTTTTAAGTTTATTTTACCGGTTGTGGCCCGGTCCACCGTTTATGTAATTTTATATTTTTAGATGAAATGCAAGTGCTTGGACTAAATGCAAGTGACCAGTGAGTAAGAGCCTCACTAGAGATGCGCGGGTTCTTACCTCTCGTATTACCGCTCTTGCCTCACAATCACTTCTACGAAAGCAAAAGAAACATCTAATCTATTCTAATCTATTCTATCCAACCTATCCCCAGGGGAGAAAATATTAATTAATTGAGTAATGTATTGTAACGTTGCTAGTGGAATTTTAAAGGTAGTTGTCAAACTCTACATACATAATTACAATAATAAAATATAAACAAAGGTAGCTCTGTTTTATTAACACATTCATTACTCATTCATATGCATGAGATTTCTAATAGAAAATAAAATCATTCATAAACTGCATAAATAATTCAATAGGTTGGAACAATCTCACACTTATGTAGCAAGCTAAAACAGAAATAGTTCAATATTCAGGAATCCACATAATCCATTTGGAAACTTGTACAGTCCTTCCTCCAGCAAAATTTGGTTCTCTTTATTTATAAAAGAAGTAGTTCTCATACAAATAGCTTTAGCATATGTGTGCTAGAAAAAATACCCTACTAAGTTCTACTCTACCCCTATTTATACATTTACAAAATGACTTTTGGGTTACCCCAGTCGTTTAGGGTTCATTGACTCTTCACCTTCCAAAATTCATCTTCTAGTTACTTGCACTAGAAAAATAGAAATAAAATAAGATAATTTACAAAAAGTTACACATGTGAACAAGACAAAGTCTAGGAGGGCCCAACTACTTCTCTAATGAAAACCTTCCATGCAACAGCTTCTTCCTTGATGACTCGATAGTCTATTGACTCTAGAAACCGTGCATTTACTTTAGGTTTAGCTAGCTGAGATTCTATCTCTTTCACCTTTGGTGAGGTCTGCAATAACAATTCCTCAAAAATATATTTATGAATCGAAGCTTGCACAACCCAGATTCTGATTAATTCCTCACCAATGCTTTCAATATTTTGAATGGTTTGCTCGTTTGTCTACAACTTGTCTTGGAGATTCTTCAAATGTTTATCTTTTTCTGGAAAATCATGAACCTGAGTTGCTACTGAAACTTGAAATCTATTGTCTGTCATGCACATTTTCTTGTAGAATTCCTTACACTTGTCCATGGTCTTTTTGAATGTTGTGTTCAATCTTGTAGTTTCCTTACCGCTGAATTCCAAGAGTGCCAACTCCATCTTCAATACTCCCGTAGTCTTTTGGGGCATGTTATCAGGAAAATTTGAATTGGTTCCAATACAAGCTAGTTGACTTTACACAAGTTTTGCGATCTCTGATAACCTTTTCCTGAACTCCAATGAGTCGTTTACTATCCCCTTCAGTCTGGCCTCTATTTGCTTAATATTATATGTTTCTTCCGCTAATTTTAACTGAACCTGGTTTTTTTTTTCAAAAGACAAGCTTGACTGCAGAATGAAGTAATATCGACCTGCTTTTCATTAGCTATCGTAAGATGTTTCTCTAGCAGGCTGTTATGTGTCTCTAATTCTTTTGCTCGTTAGTTGACTACGTTTTTCTACGTTTCCAACTCTACAACCTTGCTTTCGAGGTCTCTCTTTTCTCCCTCGATGATTGCACTTGACAGTATTAGTGCATCCTTATCTGATTCTAGAGCTCGGCATGCTTCTCTAAGTCTTTCAAACTCTGACAAAGTATCATCATACTTACTCTTCAATTGTTGCCCTTCTGTTCTTTCTCTTACCATAGTTTCTTTTATCTGTTTCAGTTGTTCAGAGGTGCTACTGTTGCTGCCTTTACCTCCCATGGTTGTGATTTTCTTCTTGAACCGCTTGTTCAGTGTGGTCATGTTACATGCATTTCGGTATATTTGCTCATCCTTGCCAAAGTGATCAGAGTATTTGAAATGTACTCCTACATGTGCATAGTATTTTGAAACTTTGTCCCATGCATCGTTTCTGTGAAAACTTTCCTCCCCGAAATGGAAGTTTTCTAGCTCTCTTACAAAATCGAGGTCACTCTTTACCTTGGAGAATTTATAACTACTAATGCAAAATGGCAGCAGAGGGTAGACATATTTATTCATATCAAATAGGAAGTTCTTGAAACCATCTATGTACAACTATCTTACCACCTCCTTATGGATGACATAATCAATGGCATATTTAGGAAGTAGTGAAGGGGCCTTGGATCCTCCATACATCCTCAATTGAAAACCTTCCTTGGAGAAGAAATAATCCCCATATTCACTTACAGTATTCAGTGCTTCTTCGGACGTGCACTTGCATTCTTCAAGAAAAATCAACTCGTATAATGGTATCGGAAAATCTTCGCAAACAGCTTTGTAAAAACTGAAATACTTGTGTGCCCACAAGATTTGATATGCGGAGTACACAAGAAACCTGGTTGGAACCAATCACATTTTAACTTTGGGAATGGATGGGTGCATAAGATACAATTAATCAAGAAGGAGCCCATGTAGAAATTAGACTTCCTTTGGGTTAGACCCCCTAAAGCTGCAACTATGCAGGATGACGGGCTATTTGCCACAATGTATTCCTAGTTAAATATAGTGCCCTACATGGCTACATGATATATTATTGGAATCTAGCTTATCTTATAAAACTTCCCATTTGCCCGACCAAAAAACCGATTTAGCATCAGGGCTATGGGACGATACGAGGTGCCCAAATTGGCAGTCTCGCATTCTCCTGAAGCTCTATGGAAAAATTGATTTCTGGACAATGTCATCTTCTTAGCATGATCAAGCATGTCCAAATCCAGATCCCCTATCCATTTATCTGTCATGAAATCCTAGGGTGCTGGCATCTTGCAGGCTTTGGCAATGTAGGTAGGGTTGAAAGACGCAAAAGGATTATTTTCCATGTTTGTTATGATCATAGTAGCTGCATCCGCCCGAGATAGGATCCGGCCAATAACTTCGACAGAAGGGAAAAGCTAGAGGCATGTAGACACTTTTGTGATCGTGAATCTTTTGATCTTTACATACAACGGTATGTCTTCCAAACTTGCATCTGGGACAATCTTGTCTTTGATCATCCGTTAAATCTGCCCCCATTTAAATTATGGCTCAACCCCTGTGATAGACTTCGTGTCCTCAAAAATAATTTCCATTTTGGACATAATCTCTACATCTAGGTCATCTCCTGTGGCCCGAGCCTTCTTTTTCCCTTTATTTGGCATGTTGTTGTATGAAGGCTAGGGCTGCAACACAAATATACCAAGAAACGATTTAAGAGTGACCGTGGTGAAGCAACATGTAGTCATCATTAGCAAACTAGACAAAAATAAGCCACTATATTTTAAATGCAATATAATGAATGACAACTAGATAACATAATAAGATTGATTTTAACAAAACTGTATTTACCGTCTCATCCTGGAACATCTCAAAAGGATCTGTGACGCAAAAAGAAGGTTATACAACAACTCCAAAAACCATAAGGTGAATAATAGGATACGGCTGAACAGGTCCAAAAGCAAACTTCTCATGTTGCCCGAGTTTTAGACCTCATGTTTTTGGAAAAAATAATAGTCATCCGAGGTTTTCTTCCAAGATCATTCTGCAAACCACATGACTGGGCAACACTTTACTCTAAAAGAACAAACCATAAATTCTCCCCATGAAAACCAATGGAAAAACCCCACAACGGCTTAGTGGCTTTGAAAACATGGGTCGGCTTGAACTCTAGTCCGGGGAAAACTCTCCAACCCTACATCGACCAACAATGGTACCTTACCCACTCGATGCATGACAAAATCAACCAAGGGAGGTGCAGTTGGTGAAATGCTCGACTGGCCAAACCCCACTAATGCTTAAGTCTAACATGGTCTGAGCAGTGAGGACGGGTGGCACGGAGCAGATGGGAAATGCCCCTATATCCATGCTATCAAAATAAGAGCAAAGGTGAAAAGGGTTCATGGCACAGAAAAACCTGTGAAAAACCCTCCAGAGGTCTGAGAACCCTAAAGACAAAAACAAAGAGGACAACTATGGGGTCAGATACTACTTTAAATACCGTGAAATGGGAAAACCCTAATCCCGTAAAAATATTCAAACACCTATTTACCCAACTAAATTAGCAAAACTGTGATTAGGATGGAGCTTGAATCCTACCTGGAAGATGATAGCTTAGTAGTTGGCGAGAAAAACAACTCATGCGGTCGGCAAACTTCAGGTGTCGATTAACAACTCGGAGCGCTTCAAACGATAATGGTGATAACCATAAAACAAACCCGCCATGGCTTAAATAGACAACAACTGCGAAAAAGAATTAATGTGGTAGCTGGGTGATTAAATGACTGAGGATAAAAAATGGCGTTTAGCGCCAAAGGTAATAAGCCTTATCAACAAAACTATTCGAGTCAGTAGACAAAACCGAGGGGAACATGACAGTGTCAGGCGAATTTACGGAGCAGATCTGATGTAATCGGATAGCACTCGACACTCCTACCGATGATAAGACTATCGATAGGATCCTTCAACCTTCATTGATGGTGAAACGCAAGATCACCCATGACGGCATCAACTCCAATCTTGGAGTTCTTCCGACACCATCGTGAAAACTCAATAAGAACTCTCGCAAACTTTATCGACCAAACTACGAAAAGGTCATCGGTTGCAAACGATTAGTGCATCCGAACGTATTGGCTTGCACAAATGAGTCCTGCCGATGTTGTTGGCACAAACTTCCGAAAAGGCCCATCGAGGAACTCATGAAAAGCTTCTGATGATAGGCTAGCGCGTAAGAAAATAATTATTCCCAAATCAAATCGTCCCAACTCTCCGAGTTGCCCAATAACATCGGCACCAAATAATGAGATCACTCAACAAACTCACAAAGGATTTGATCAAACTATTGGAAAGAAAAATATTATCACACCGAGAATGTCATCTCCAAAACCCGAGTTTTGCCGACGTATCGACAAACTCATAGATGTTTTCCGAAACTTAATAAAAAGTAGGCAATAAATCAGATGAAAAGCATGAGCTTCTCCAACTTGTCGGCTTGACTCGATGAGTTCAGGCGACATGTCGGGTGAAAAACCTGAGTTTCAACTTTCAACAAAAGGCTTCCCTAATTTGTGAAAAATAAAACTAAGTCATGAAAAACTCTTCAAAGAGAAAAGTTTACCTAGGGAAATATACAAGATAAAAATTCTAAGGAGGGACCCTAAAATTACAAAAAAATTAGGGTAGTGGTTGCAGCAGCAACACAAGGGTCTTCTCGAAATTGGACCTACGGTAAGGGTACTACCAAGTTAGAATTGCATAAGCAGATGAGTACAAGACGACGTGCATGACGCGATATGAGAGTTTCGAGTTCCTCGTTACGTCGTTTGGGTTGTGTAACCCCCATGCGATGTTCTGCACATTAATGAATGATGTACTACATTCATTTTTGGAGAAGTTGGTTGTAGTTTACCTAGAGATGACATCGTTGTTATAGTGAAATGATGGAAGAGCACAAGAAGCATTTGGAAGATATTTTTGAAGCGTTGTGGGAGAACAAGTTGTACTTGTAGAAATCCAAGTGCGTGTTCGGGAAAGAGGAAATTCCATTCTTGGGGCATCAAATTTGACAAGGCATGGTCCTCATGGATGACATAAAATTTGCAGCCAACCAAGATCGGGAGGAAACTTGAACAATGCAAGAAGTGCGCATCTTCCTCGGCTTAGTGAACTATTACCGTATATTTGTGGATAGATACTCCAAGGTAGTCGTGCCTCTTCCCGAGTTGCTGAAAAGGAATAAGGCATGGAAGTGGTCCGAGAAGTGCCAAGAAACATTTGATAAGCTTAAATGCAGACTTGCAACAACTCTGATGATGTGTATTCTTGAGTTCGAGAAAGAATTCGAAGTGCAGACGGATGCATTTGACTTCGCTATTGAAGGTGTTTTGATGCAAGAAGGTCATCTGGTGGCGTATGAAAGTCAAAATCTCTAGGATCAAGAAAGGAGGTACCTAATTCATGAAAAAAGATATGACGACATTGGTGCTTTGCTTGAGATTTTGACGATATTATTTATTGGGGAAATCGTTCGTGGTGAATACATACAACGTGGATATAAGATGCTACGCCACTCAACCTAAGTTGTCGTCGAAACAAGTCAAATGGTAGGATTTTCTAGCTAAGTTCGAAGGGTCTTGGAGTATCATCCAGGATGGTTAAACGCTCTTGCAGACGCTTTAAGAAAAAAGGTTCAACTCACAACCTTGGTGGCAACATCTTGACTCGACAACTTAGGTTCTGTACAACTTGCGACAAAGGGTTCAAGAGACTTCGTTGGAGGACCCAACGACCAGAAGCATCATGGCACAAGTCAAAGAAGACAAGGAAAAAAGGTTCGAGGTGACCGGCGAGTTACTCTTTTATGGCGAATGCTTGTACATGCTGAAAGCATCTCATCTTCGAAAGGACTTGCTACAAGAGTGTCACAACTCAGGGTCGGCAAGGCATCCGAGGCAACATAGGACGTGTGCTCTAGTAGAGAAGATCTTCTTTGAGAGAAACTATGATGGGATGTCGAAGAGTACATTAGCATCTATCTTATTTGCCAACAAGACAAATCATGCACAAGGATGAAGGCAAGGTTGTTGCAACCATTGTCAATTCTAGAGAGGCCATGGGTAAGTGCTTCCATGGACTTCATTTCAAAGCTACTCGTCGCTCAGGGGTACAATGTCATTTTTGTGGTGGTATATTGTTTCTCCAAGTTTGCAACCTTCATACCGATGAAATCCTCGTGCAAAGTAGCAGATGTAGTGGTGTTGTTTTTCAAACATGTGGTTAAGTACTGGGCTTTCCACTTAACATTTTTTTCTGACAGAGATCCACGGTTCACTGGAAAGTTTTGGCCATCATTATTTAAGATCATTGGGATGCAACTACTCACTAGTTCTAGTTTCCATCCATAAATGGATGGACAGACGGAGAGTGTAAACGTGGTTTTGGAGAGCTACATGAGGCACTTCTTGCACACTGCTCATAAGCATTGGCCAGATTTGTTGGACACTGCATAATTCAACTACAATATGCAAGTGAGTTCAACAACAAGTTATAGTTCGTTTGATTTGACAAACTAGACAGAAGCCACTCACTCCACAATTCATTGCAAGTAGCGAGATTGGACCAAGTCTGACTGTGATGGAATTCATCAAAGAATGGAAGGATAAGCTAGAATTAGCCAAGGCTAATTTGGGAAGGGTGACCAAGCACATGAAGAAGTGGGAGGATAAAAGACGCTGAAATGAAGAGTTCTAGGTTGGGGAGAGGGTCCTTCTCAAACTTGGATGTGCACCATTTTTTCCTCTCAAGGGTGTGGCAAGCTCTTTGATGCAGAAGTATGATGACCCATTCGAGATTGTCAAGAAGGTGGGCAAGTTGCCATATAGACTTAGACTCCTGTAACACCTTAAAGCATACCACCTAGTTTTTCATGTGAGTCATCTGCAGAAGTGTTGGGTTGACAAAGATGAACCACAACAAAACGATCCTACATGTGTTGTTGTAATGATCATCAACATGCCCAAATTGAGAAGTGGAAGCAATTTTAGGGAACCGATTCAACAAGCGTGGAAAGGACTCATGGTTAGAGTATTTTATCAAGTGGAAAGGATTGTCGAACAAGGAGAAAAATTGGAAGTAGAAAAACACCCTATGGAAGTCGCATGACCAAATGAGGACATTCCAAGAGGAGCACAGGCTCCCTCCTTGACGCAAGCTGCAAAAGAAGCGTCGCTGGGATGGTGACCAATTCAGTGAGGGAGGTTGTAACATACCCCTCCCAAAGCGCACTTGATGCGCTCAACAAGATAGGACTCACTAGAAAGGTAGGGTGTGCTCCCAAGAAAATGTTCATGGTGCATGGAAAGCCCGCGACACACCACCTTGGGAATACACGTTGGAAGAGCGCTGTGAGTATGGTAACCTAGATAAGCGACACACAACATGGAAATAAGTGCTACATGGACACACGAGGGGGCATGAAACCATCGACATATGGGAGAGCTAGTGCTTAGACGGACCTTTGACGGGAGGCTTGGTGGGTGACATCAATTACTAGGGCAGCAAGCAACCTCAACTTAAGGAATAGTTACTTGGAGCGTACGCCAGGTGGGAGCGTGACAATACTTGGATCACGCGTGCTTTATAAAAAAGCACTTCAAAAATTTCACTCAAGAGACACAACATGAAGGGATCATTAAGCATAGTTTCAAATTAAGGAGTGCTAGTTTGTTGAGAGTGCGCCAAGAGCTCTGTCGGTTTTGGCATATCCCTTGATGTAACTTTTTGTATCTGTTAATAAAATCATCAGGGGTGCGCTAGTTGGGCCACCCCGAACACTACTCTTGTGGATTGTTATATGTTGTGCATACATGTTAAAAAGACTAAGTGTGAATGTTGTAACAAGTGTGCTAACAAAGTAAAGTGTTGAACGAAATAAGTGAATGTTGTATCAAGTGTGCTAACAAAGTAAAGTGTTAAACGAAACAAGTGTTAGGCTAGCGCTTCTAGAGGGTTTTGGGCGTAGTCTACCGGCGGGTTTCTGGGTTGTCCAAGCCCCTAGAGCGCCCCCAAGCGGTGCCGTGCAAGCTCACTGGTGAGTTCATAAGGCACATCGATGAGTATTGTGACACTATCGAGATTCCTTTGTACCTCCTGGGGCAGTTACTAGTATTATTTGGAAGAACAATGTATGTTTCTTTGTAGAAGGGGAGATTGAGTTTTTTCCTTGATTGCCATATTACTTGAAGGCAAGGAAATTTTTAGGGGCAAAATTTAGTTTATAGGCTAATTTTCTATGTTTTAAAAAAAGATTTGTCAACTTTCGGTTTTATTTTCTAGAACAATTCAGCTAAATTTTACAGAATAAAAATATTTTACTCTAAACATCACCAAAATTGTCCAACATGTAAGGTTTT
>LPNX010206477.1:262026-296774 GCA_001517045.1 Pseudotsuga menziesii | reverse complement strand
CTCCGAGTAGCTATTTGGCCGGGGCCGTGGACTATTTCCCTCTCGAGGGTTTTAACCACGTGACAAACATTGGTGTATTGATCTGTGATCTATTTGTGTGAAGTGGCTATTCTTGGTGTTCGGTCCTTTTGGAGTACCCTGTGTACCCTAACACAACAACTATATAAATCCTTAAAATTTTGATTATTTTTACAAAAATATTGTCAAAACGTCTTATGTTCAGAAATTTAAGAATTAATAATATTCGTCAAGATTTCTATATTTTGAGAAAATTATGGATCTTTAAAATTTTCCCTACTTGAATACCATAGAATCAGTAAACATAGTGTTTTGAGATTGAATATCCCTTTAGAATGACCACTTATTATAAACAACTTTCAATTTATATATAATTAATTGGCAAAGGTTAATGTTTTTTTTATTTTCACCTTTTTCAATTTTCCATCATCGAAATTTCACCATAAAATATTTACTAAAATTGTAATTTTGGATTGTTAAAATCGTTATTTTTAATGCAAAAATGCATTCAGCACCCTTGAATATCCCTATCATAACTAGATTTTGAAATATTAAACAATTTCTATTTAAAATCCCACTAATCCAAAATTATTCTCCTAATAGAAGTGAGTCTTCCCCCCATTGAGAGCATCGTTATGACTAAGTACCTAATATACAAGTACAAGATAAATAACATGGGAGACCAGAGACTTCCTAAAATTGCTTTAAAATATGAGCAAACCCACCTATGGCTCAAGAGAGGTTGGTATAAAGACGCCATGACTTGGTTAAACCATTGGGGGGTTGACGAAAATGCCACTTTTCAAAATATCAATAATATTAAAATTATCATGACATCTAAATTTAAAGAGAAAATGTGGGGTGAGAAGGATTTAGAGGTTAAAATAAAATCAAGATACTATAAGGAGGTCATTAACTATAGTTTGAAAGATCAAAAGTATCTCTATGCTTTAACTAGTTCGAAGAAGAAAATTAACATAGCCAAGGTAAAAACATATTCTCATAAGATTCTAAGCTCTGTGTCTCCCTTCTCCCCTCAAATCTGAATGGTGTGCCCTTCAAAACGGTTCCTAACATTGGCAAGTAATGGAGAACACAAGTGCGCCCTCCTTAGACCAATACGTACTCCTTCAAAATGCCACAAATACTGAATGTCTTCATAAATGTCCAAAATAGCTTAAAATCCTTCTATGGTGATGAAGCACAATGGAAATATATGAGTGATCTTCCATGCTCACAATCAGCTAGGGCAGATAGTTTTACCACCAAAACCAATTTCTCTTAGGGTTTCCATCCCAATGGAAAAAATCCATAAGAGCTCTCAAATTCTCTTTTTCAAAATAAGTCATGAATGAATGAGAGAATAGGTCAATATACACTTTTATTCTCATTGTGAACCTCTTCCGCCATTTTTACCCTTTTACCCCTTTTTAATAAATAAAGTGACTTGTATACAATCCCTTATTAATTAATTACTCAATATCACTTTAGAATGTTACTTTTTTCCCAAGTGACATACATTAATTAATTAATTCCCTTTTTCGTCAACTATAGCCTATGAGAATTAAATAGGCTAATAAGTCATCCCCTGGAGTGATAATTTGGAAAGGGACATTACATGAGACCCACTTCTCCAAGTGTTTTCCAACCCCATAACAAAGGTTAGTGAACAAGTTATCCAAACCATCAAGAGTACATGGAAAAGGGGTATGCATGCCTATCCAAGTCTTACAATGATATGCCCTTTACATGTTACATATATATAGGTACATCGCCATTACACACTCATCTCTTTGAAAAAACAATGCCTTTGTTCTATTACAATACTTTTCCTAAGTACCAATTTTAGGAAGAAATACAAGCTCAAAACTTCAAATACCAATACATAGGTTTTATACTTTACATCTCAGACTTATATAGAATACAAGGTGTGATTCACATTTTCAAATGCTCATTAAATTTATTGAAAAACAATGCTCAAACTTTAGCTTGTCTATCCATCGTTGTTTGATCTCTGCTATTGTCACGGGCGCTATCACCAACATCCTCGAACTCTTTGTTGCATCTTCGACATCTTGATTCAACTATTGTCTTGGATCTCCATTATTCACTTTTCATTTGTCAGAGCACAAATTTTAACACAATAACTCTCTCATATTACGGTTGGAAAGCTCAAAGTGCATGCTAACTTTAATGGGTCCAAAAATTTAACAAGAACAAACCCACCATTCTTGTTATTTCTTTTTCCCTAGCTTAGAGGAGGTATTAGTGCTTTTCCCAATGCATATAAAACTACAAGGGGTGTTTCTTGATCGAAGCTAAGAATTAGATATGAAACTTCCCTCATTCTCTCAGTTGACACCACATAAGAACCACCAAACTTCGTCATGGAAGTAAACTCTATCTCTCTTCTCTTTCACATGCAGGGATTGGAAAATCGATTTCCCATCACCATTGGACTTTTCCTTGTCAAGATCAGTATAATTCACCCTTCTAATCTGTTGCATTCGTGTGCTTCTTCTCTTTTCCTTCTTTATCCGAGAAACCATCTCTAGCCTGTGATGGGATGGTTGGTCCCATTTGTTCCCTACATGAAACACAAGGCATACAAACAAATGTACTGGGGTTTGAAGAAGTAATAGACCCAACCGAGATTAATGATAAGGCACTAATATATCTTCATCCAACTTTGGAAGGCTACATCCATAATATACAAGTCTATAACATACCATCCCACCCTATTGGGAATCAAATTCTGGAAGTAATGATGTTCAATGTCTCTATAGAAATTAAGCCATGAGACTATTCATCATGTGTTTTATTAGAGTGATTTAGTGGGACAAATAAATGGGAATACCGCAATTATGTTGAACCTTGAACACAAAATCATTCATCATTGGTGCGAAGAGTTACCAACCTGAATGGAATTGGTAGTGATCGCATGATTCAAAAGTATCGCCTTTTTATTTGCCCAGTTCCATTCTCGATCACAATAGAAATAGAATGTGTAACCAAATGAATGACTATTCACATTGTTTTTTTCTTCAAGAACCTCGACCTTCAACTCTGGGATTCAAGCCTTTGTCGGGTCTCCACAATTTCATCAGTAATTTCCCCATCATGGGATCGAATCCTTATTGAGATACAACCCTTGGTATTATGAACCAGAGACAATTTAGCAGCTCTTCGGCTAAATCCGCCATAATTTCTAGCTCCAATGCCCCTTCAAACTTCTCTTCGTTGCTTCATCCATTGGAATTTCTCAAAATTCTCAAATTGGAAATAATAGACTAGGACAATTCATCCAATGTGTAGCCACCCTTCCCTCTCAAACAATGGCTCGATGGTAGCTCAACAAACCAAAAAAACAACATGTAGATGGGATGACATGCCCATCGATGAACAACTCTCACAAAAACAATATACTCTACTCTCAACAAACAAAAACAATCCACTCTCCTAACTAATCCTCTGTACAAAGGACTAGCTCTCAACACTCTCTCATGTTCTTGGACCCTTATGTGAGGGAGTTATGCCCAGACCATCTCTGATACCATATAAGGAAATGAGAGAGTAGACATCATTTTCATACACACAAAAGTGAACTGAGACTATATTCTTCATCACACAATAACACATATTTATTCATGAATATATCCCTCAACCACAATAACAAATTAGTGAGGGAATATCTCAACCATACACCTAAATAGGAGATCTATTTGGAGAGAATCTCTCCACCACAACTAGGTCACAACAACCTCCCAAACATTAGGATCTATCCACTCAAGTAGAAAATAATTTTCACTTCATAATGACCACATACAATAATAAATCATTATCCCCTTGTACGAAAAGAATCATAAATAATCACTAAGACACATAGGAATTAATATTTCCAACAAAAGAATCATACAATGCTATCGTTGTATTGTCTACTCATCATTACCCAAATTTTGATAAGAAACACAAGAAGTAATGTTAGTCACTTCACAACAAAAATATGAAATTTTTTAGAAACTAAATACAAAAGAAACTAAGACTCCATCCCTTGTTTCTTCCACAACCATGTCATTCAACTAACCTCAACCTTCATTGGAAAGAGTGTATGCTTCATGATTTAATTCCTTGTAAATATTTGTAAGAGAGACTTTTTCAAGTGAAGCTACAACCTCTTTTTATTGATCATCAATTGGCTTGCATTGTATATTATGAATCTTAGTTTTTCCTTTCATCTAGTTGATCACCAATTACGAGTCTAGAAATATCTAAATGTGTTTTAAATATCTTTCTACGACACATTTAAGTAGTAATCTCAACGCCACAAGTTTTATTGACTTATTAGAACTAGTCCCCAAACATGATTTGAAATTTATACAATGAGAAGTAGATATGAACAAGATTCCTCCAATACCATTGAAATCCAAGGGTTCTTGCTTGGGCCCAATGAAGAAGCGCCCAACTTGTCATGATTTGTTTATTACCAACTCTCCTAAGTTACAAGGAATGTCTTATTAGAAAGAAATTTTGTAACTGCGCCGAGAGGAGCGAGGTGCTGCACAACGTAGGATGGGGGAGATGTTGTCACATAATGTAGCATTATGCTATCAAACATTAAAAAAATTAATTAAAAAAGTTCTGCCTACTCATAAAAAAAATATAAAATAAAAATATAAAACCAAATGAAAACTAATTAAAAAAATCCAACTCATAAAATAAAAAAATAAAAACCAACATAGATCCATCTTAAACCTCAATTTATCAAGCACCGAGAGGGATCGAATTTTTTGAGGTGTAATTGTTTTGGATGTTTAAAAAATTAAGTTAAAAAAATTTTACACCTCAAGAAATTGGATCCCTCTTGGTTCTTGATAGATATGGGGTTAAGATGGATCTATGTTGGTTCTACATCAACGATCTAACTTGAGCAATGACTTGAAAGGTACGAATGATTTTGTCCTAAAATATTTGTCAACTTATGGCCATCAAGATTCCCCATATAATTAGGCAAGGCAAAGTGCTAAAAAATAGTTATCGACTAACTTATTTACCATATTAATTATGTTTTTTTCTTATGGACATACAATGGGATGAGTATGGCCATGATCCAACTATAGAAGAAGTTAATTATTCCCTAAAGAATCATTATGAAAAGATGGTGGAAGATTTAAATCATATACCTATACTAAATTTTTTTTTTGGTCTTAATTTTATCACTCATTTGGCTTGTATTACTCAAGTGTAAGGCTTGATTTATTGATTATAAGGTTATTTTATTGTGTTTTTTACAATAACACACATAATATGTAGAAGAAGATGAAGATCGTGAACCTCTTAATGAGGTTGATGATGATGGATCAATATCTTTGTCATTCCTTAATGACCTGTGATGGTGATGGTGGCGGTGAAGGAACGATTTCTTCATCATAAAACTTTCACTATTATTTTTTTCTTGTGTCATCCTTCTAAACGTTCAAGAACTTATTCAAGGTATAACATATTTTTTTCTTGAAGGTGGAAAAATTTGAGGAAAGTATTGTCTGTATTTCATTTTTCATTTTTATTATTATTGAGTCCATTTTTACATGGCTTTTTGTTTATCTTTTGAAAATTAGTTAACATTCATTGTGATATATTAAAATTGAATGATTATTGTTGCTTGATGTGATATGATGACTAAAACTTTGTCAAGTAAGTGTGTGTGTGTGTGCACGCACGCGTGCTCATTCAATGTCTCCTTCAAGTCAGGCTGCAAAAACCACAATTGAATGGTCTACCTAGAGTACCATCCTTTAATAAGGCAAAGTGTTTAGAGGGTTTCCTGTGAATTATAATTCATCAAAAGAAAAGAAAAAATCTATCTACATGTGATGTTAGATAATTAATAGACACGCAATGAACATAAATTGATGTGAAAATGAAGCTTGGTGGACAAGCTTGAGTGGTTGAGTGCTTTAAGCTTTATGTAGGAGGTCTTGGGTTTGGCTCTTTGAGCTAGTTTCCTCTGTTGTGTGCCTCACTTGATGTCATTTTTTATTTTATTTTTATGTAACATATCCTTGGGGAAATCTCCTAGGAAATTCCCCTCATTCCAAGGATGGTACCCAAGGTAAACTGTATATTCTCTAGGGCACAAAGCTAAGTTGACAACTCATAAATAGATAATATACAACTCATCAATAATAAGCTAACTAGAGTAACATGTCACAAAGTTGGATTTGAACTTGAGTGGGGAGGGTAAGATTTTTCCTCACAACCACTTGAGTTACACCCAATTGACACCTTATTGGATGTCTTTACTAGGTCAGGCATTGTAATTAGCATTGACGTGTTACACTAGATACCATCTAGCAAACCAATTTAATTATGAAAAAATGCAAAACAATACAATTATATGCAAGGTAGACAATATTAAGACAAACATTGGGGGAAAAATGATAATTTTAGATGCAAATGAAGCAAACAATGCACAAATTAATTGCAAAGATGACACAAAGTGACACACAAATTCAAACTAGATGGAGAAGTTACAAACAAGACACGACATAGATACATATAAAACACATTGTAAACACATAAACAACACAAATGGGACACAAACATGAAACATGTGAATCTGAAACTAAGTGAAAACATTCACAAAAGTAACACATTCATAAGCTCACATACGACACACGCTAAACGAAGAAAAACACAAATAAAATTAAATTAGATGCAACTAAAACGCATATATAACACAATCAAGACAATATCAAAATATAATATATACAAATTTGATATACAAATGAATTTTAGTCATAACACAACTAAGATGCAAAAGACACCCCACCTAAATGCAAAATAATAAAAAAAATATACGATGTTAATGTGTAGATAGTAATAGTAAGCTTTAAAGATGACCCAAATCCAATAATATTTATAATGAATCACTTATTAAGTAATTTAAAAGCTGAAAATGAGATTGAATCAAAATCTCGAGTATTTTTTTAAATTGCATCTCCTTTAAATCATTCACATATCTTCCTTCTTTTCCAGTGAGCAATTCAGTTTGAACCCTTTCTCAACAAAGTATCTGAAAAACAAAATCAAGATCAACGTGAAGGCGCCATTAGTGTCCCCACATGGATGATGGGGGAGTATTGAACGTGAGATTTTGGTGCCCAATGCTTATCCTCTTAGTGTTGTAAAATTTTTTGAGAGGGACAAGCCATTACAAACTTTACCACAACTCCATGGGCATATACTATTGCTTTATTAAAGTGCCTTAGAAGAAACATCTCGTCTAGACAATCCCAACTTTTAAAGAACTTGAGAGGTACATCCCTATGTTGATTTCCTCTTACTTGAGTGGGTTTGAAAAGTTGGTGTGTTATCATTAAGGAGTGGGTTTGAAAGGTTGGTGCGTTATCATAAAGGATTAATTATTAGGTAATTAAAGGAGGAAGATAAATGTCATTAAATCAAATTTAAAGTTTGTTAATTTTTATTTTTGGATGTATTGGTTTATGTTTTGTGATATATTATTTGATATTCATTCGTAAGCCAAGTTGTATAGAGTGTATGATAATGATTTAGGTTGTTTTGTGAAATTATTTGAAGTTGGTTTTATTTTTTTATTTTGTATCTGGAGTAATCGACAACTAGTCGGTTTTGTATTCGTGTGATACGAGGTCGATTTCGACTGCTACCACTATAACCTCCAGGAGAATACGCTAACCTCCACAACACATCTCAGGCTGCAACAAGGTTTGAACCCTTGACGTGCTTAACAACCTATATACCTTAACAAGTGCATGGTTGCCAAGTAGTCTACACCTCAGGGGTGAAGTTGGTTTTATTATTATTATTATTATTTATTATTTGATATTGATTGATAAGTTAAGGTTTTATGGAGTATATGATAATGCTTGATATTGTTTTAAGAAATTATTTAAAGTTAGGTGTATTGGTTTATGATTTTTGTTTTTATGTATGATTTGATATTGATTGATAAGTTGAAGTTTTGTAGAGTGTATGATGATGTTTTGAAATTTTGATTATGGTATTGGTAGAAAATGTTGTTTTGTAAAAATTTGATTTATTGAATTTGTAAGAAATTGTAATTTGATAAATAATTATATTATTATTTTGATAAAATTAATATTTTATATTGTGTTTGTAATATATATTTGTATAAATAATTTATTTATTTTCAAAAAGTTGTATTTTAATAATTTTAACTTTTAAAGGGATAATTGTAAAAATGATTATAATATTATTTTGAACAATAAACTATGCTTTTTTATAGAAGTAAGGGGAGATTGAGGTTTATCACGGATGATTTTAAGGAACCATACTTATTTAAAAGTGCATAAATGTTGGTGAATATTACCAATTCTTAAAACTCCAACTATAAAATGATTGGCGATATAAAATATTTTAATTTCCAAGGATTGTAGATCGTTTATATAATAATTTGACAATTTTTTGGGTGAAAAAATCTTTACCCCGTCAAAATTGGGCGAAATATGGCTTCAAAAAATGCAAAATGACGACTCTTTTTTGGGAGAAAAACATGGAAAAATAGCCCACTGGGCTAAAATTTGCCCCTAAAATTATCCCTATAGGTTTTTCTTTGATTGCCATATTACTTAAGGTTAGTAAATTTTTAGGGGCCAAATTTAATTTATAGGCTAATTTTTTGTGTAAATTTTTTTTTCTAGAACAATTCACCTAAATTTTATAGGATAAATAGATTTTATTTTAAACATCATAAAAAAATGTCTAACAACTATATAAAATCCTTAAAATTTTGATTATTTTTACAAAAATATTGTTAAAACATATTATGGTTAGAAATTTAAGAATTAATAATATTCGTCAAGATTTTTATACTTTGAGAAAATTATGGATATTTAAACTTTTCCCTACTTGACCATACTTTAATATCATAGAATTAGTAAACATATTTTTTTGAAGTTGAAGATCTCTCTCTCTCTCTCTCTAGGAGTAAGCTATCTACTCGACCATTTGCACCGGGACCCACTAACGCTGTCTAGCTTACTTCATTACCCTCTCACCTAGACTTACCCGATTTGATTTATGAAAACTTTCAGCTTTGTATGAGATTACATGGGCAGCTCTATTCGCCTGGAGAATTGACTCTTGACTCCCTGAGAATATTTTTCATTTCATCAGAGTCTCAGTAAATGATTGCATAGAACAATGTATGTTGATGTATGCTGATAAACAATTAAGAATAGAAAATATGCAGATTTTAATGAGACTATATGGCGAGGAATAATCGCATGGAGAATTGAGTAAGTTCAAATAATTTCAGTACAATGGAGTCATTGTAAATGAATAAATAGAGCTGTGTACGCTGATTAACAATTCAGAATAGAAACTATGTAGAAGCACAAAATGCAGTCTCAGTAATTAACAATGAGACTATATGGCCAGGATCAAATTGGGCCAGTTAAATTAAATCGGGTAAGTCTCGGTGAGAAGGTAACAGAGTAAATTATCCACTGGACGGTGTAAGTGGGCCCCGGTGCAAATGGTCGGGTAGATAGCTTACTCCTATATATATAGAGAGAGTTAGCAGTAAAACAAAACTTTTGTTATTCGTATTTGAATAAAAAAGTACAAATCTCACGCTTTGTAATTTGTCAAAAAACTACTTAAGATATTGACATGATCTATAGCAGGAAAATAAAAAACTCTCCACTACAGGATTAACATCTTACTGTAGGAACCAATCACTTCCAAGGCCTCATTAGACGAAACAAGCAAACTCAAAAAAGCAAAAACAGACAACATATAAAGTCTAGTTAAGAGAAAAAAGGCAGGGAACCCTTGTCAATAGATGTACCATCCATAAACTCTTCCCAGTGTAGCTAACCTTCAGTTAAAACTAGAGCCTCTTTTGAGAGTGAATTTGCAGTGTAATTCAACTCCTGAAGATATGATCAATCATCAATTTATGGAAAGAAGCCACTTTAAGAATACCACTTATTATAAAAGACTTTCACTTTATATATAATTAATTGAAGAAGGTTATTGCTTTTTTTTTCACATTTTTCAATTTGCTATCATCGAAATTCCACCATAAAATCTTTACTAAAATTGTAATTTTGGATTGTTAAAATCATTATTTTTAATGCAAAAATGCATTGAACACCCTTGAATACCCTTATCATAACTAGATTTTGCAACATTTAATGACTTATATTTAAAATTCCACTAATCCAAAATTAATCTCCTAATAGAAGTGGGTCTTTCCCCCATCTAGCGCATCCCTATGACTAAGTACTTGATGTACAAGTAAAAAATAAATAAAATGGGAGACCATAGACTTCCTAAAACTGCTTTAAAATCCAGTCAAGACCACTTATGACTCAAGAGAAGTTGGTATAAAGACTCCATGACTTGGTTAAACTATTGGGGGATTGACGAAAAATGCCACTTTGCAAAATATCAATAGCATTAAAAATATTGTCACATTTAAATTTAAAGAGAAAATGTGGGGTGAGAAAGAATGAGAGGTTAAAAGAAAATTAAGATATAATAAGGAGGTCATTAATTCTAGTTTGGATGATCAAAAGTATCTCTCTGTTTTAACTAGTTCGAAGAAGAAAATTAACATAACCAATATATGAACGAATTCTCATGAGCTTCATAGTGAAACTTGACACTGGACAACTCCTTAAACACTTTCAAAGGAAATGATTTGCCATATCTATGAGACTATAAGCGTTGAGGATGAAAGTCATGTTCTCTTAGAGTGCCCTGCATACACACACATCGAATCATGGTTTCATAATCTTTGCTACAATACAAACCTCCCCAACTTTCTAAATGTGAAAACTATGACGACTTATGAACCCTTTTTTCTAAGCTTTTTAAACATAGAAAGAAAATCTTACAACAATCCAAATAACCCATTTGTTTTCTCTTAAGGTTTGATCAACCAAATTGGTCTCGATGGATGTTCACCATTATCTTAAAAAAAAACAATTTTTTTTCTCATGATTTCAAATAGCAAAAAAATCAATTAATAAAATGTTTAAACTACAATTAATTAATTTATCTAGACAATAAACACCTTCCATTTTCAAATAATACTTTCCAATCTTTTTCAAATATTTCTTTGTGGAATCATTTAATTAGGGGAAGATTTTGACTTTTTGGCCGATTTTTCGCCGAAAATCGGTGAATTTAACACATAAAATCTGTAATTTATGTTATTTGTTACACTATTTTAAGATAAAAAATGAAATCGCGTGACACAAAAACCCTCATCATCCATACTATGTAAGAATTGCGTTTTGAAAATTAGACGCAAAAACCAATCAAGAAAAAACAAAAATTCATCAACTATTTAAACAAATCGTGTTTTATAGGAGAATTTATTACAATAACATCTATTTGCTTTTGCCATATGTACCCAAAACTTAAACCTAATCTCTAACAAGACAAGTAAATCAATATTGGTATTGGTGTTAGTTTAGGCAACAACAACTATGAATGATACAATACATTGCATGAAGGGTTGGTAAATCATAAGTACGTTCCATGTCTAGTGTTCAATGCCTTGTCAGTGCAACCTTTAACTATTTGGGAATGATTTCAGGGGTATTACTTCATGGATTGTACATACTGTGCACAATATTTAACCACTTTAGTCGGTGGAGCTATAACATATAACAGCAATAGGCAGCATATGCCAGTGAAGGAACATATGTGTCGGTGCCCTTCGGTTAGCACGAGCATCTCGAGAGTCGAGACAGGGGGATTAGAATCCTTCCATGGAATTGACATACAACCTAATCCCCAAGGGCCCCACTATGTCAAGGATTCCATAGTTGAGAATGGGGAAAAGGACCTTGATGTTAACTTCGTTTTAATTTGGTGACCGAGTAAGTCGTGCCCCCACATTTTTCGTTTTTATAGAACAAAATATTTCCTAAGATTCGTTTCGTTGGATGTGGTGAAAGATGAGTGGGGGTTTATTATTTTTTATTGTTTAATTAATGTTTCCTTATGCTGTGGAGGAAAGAGTTGAGTTGAGTAGGAATTTTTTATATCGTTAGGTTGTGGAGGAAAGACATAAGTTGGAATTTATTATAATTAATTGAGGTTTGATTTTTTCAACATATTTGGTTTGGGCTTGGGCTTGATGTCATAATTTTCATAATGACATCACTTAAAATTGATAGTTTAGTCAACTTTGATTTCGATTTGGATAGATATTAATTAAATTTCGATAAAGAACTTTGAGAGAAAATAAGTTCTTTATGGGATTGCCAACATATAACATTTTTTTTGGGTTGACCGTTAGGTGTTTTGATTTCGATTTTGATAGATAATAAATGTTGATAAATAACTGAAGGGGAATAAGTTCTTGTAAGTTTAATTTGATGTTTAATTTATGTTAGCAATCTATGTTTTGAGATCATTGTGTTGAAGAGAGGCTTTCTATACTTTAAATGAGTGATATACTTTAAATGAGTGATATATATAAAGTTCATAATTAATAATGGAGTGCAACTATGGTTTATTTATAGGAGTTATGTATTATTTTTTATAACACAATTTCAAATTGGATGGTTAGCAAGTTGAGAATTGTAATGTAAAATATATTGGGTTATTTATTGTTAATTTAATAATAAAGTAATGAGGTAAACATTACTTCACGTAAATAACTATTTTACTTCATAATTATATAATTAATGTAAATTTTGTCTATTTGTAGGATTAATGTGTAATATCATTTACAATATAATTTCAAATGTGTGTGTATAGTAAAGCCATATATAACTATGTTATGCATATCATGAATAACTATTTTACTTCGTAATTAATAAATGACTACATCTTTGCTCATTTTTACGATTTATGTGCTATCATTTACAACACATTTCAAAATGGAGTAGTTGGCACTTGGACTATAATGGAAAATATATTAGATTATGTATTGTTAAGTTAATAATATAATAACGAGGTAGATATTAGTTTTGGGTAATTGAGCATAGATCCATCTTAACTCTAGCTCTACTAAGAGCCTAGAGGGAACCCATTTTAGAGTGTTAAACTTTAGGTTTGCACTTGAAGATATTTGATCCCTCTCGGCACTTGGTAGAGCCATAGTTAAGATGGATCTATGTTGGTTAATTAGTAAGACCAATTTGATGTTTTAGTTATGTCTTGAGGTCTCTAATAGGTTAACATAATAATATACTCAAATACTCCATTGAAAGCGCATCTGACAACACAAAAGACCATAGTTCCATCCATTGTCTATCCATAATGGTAACCATAAAAAGCTTTGTGTTGTTCATCAATTCTCAAACTTATACAATCCCTTCACCAACCCACTTTAGTGAGGATATCAAAGATACATTAGTATGAGATCTTAATAGTCAAAATACACATAAGTTTGTAGTAAGATTAATGATCCATATTATATTATATTATATAAGGAATCCTCATTGTATTCTTTTAGCTGAAGATAACTAATGGTCTGCACTACTCCTTCCTTTGATAATGCATCAACTATAGTGTTCATTTCTATGTAGATGTGTAAATGAAAAATTTAAAAACTGCTGCAAAAATCTTGATATGATCAACAAGGCCCTGAAGTGAAATGCTATGAATGTCCTATTCATTACTCATCCCCTTGATAACCAATAATGTGTTCCCAAATTATTGTAATAGATAAATATTTTGAGACAAAGCCAACTTTAAGAGAGCTTAAGGTGCCATCAGTTGCGACTTTCCATCCTTGTTTACACACATTAATAAGTTTGTTTTAAAGTTCGAGCTACGTTTCAAGGTCAAAATTGAAGGAGGTATGGTGATATGGTGGGTATCATTGCAAGCACAAAGGGAAAACAATATGCACCCAACAACATAGTAATGAATGTTGTATCTAGATGATGTCGGGTGCATATTATTTGTCTATTGTGTTTTAAATGACACACCCACCATACCCCACTTGATTTTAAGCCACAATCCTAGTTACCACACTCGATTTGCATATTAAATCTTATTGTAAGGTTGCACATTTTACCATTTCTATTGGTAAACAATACACACACGGCGACAAAGTAATAAATCATATATAGATTAAGATATACATTTTTTTTTGTATCCACGGGAATCAATAATTGGAGTAGGGCTTGTACTCGCATGACATGAGGTCGATTCCCGTCCACTACCACTATACTCCTAGATGTGCCACACAACCTGCAAGCATGGGGCACATGATAATCGAAGTTTGAAGCTGTGACGTTGCAAAGAGTGCCTTAGAAGTACACCCTATCGCTAATTAATCTATATCGTGCAAGGGATTATGATATACACTATCAAAACAATATATTTTAACAAATTTATTACATCATAGATTACTTATTAACACATTTATTATGATAACTTATTTATTCTTTCAAATTATATAAATTTATTATAATAATTTATGTATTCTTTTAAATTATATAAACATTATAATTAGTTTAGATAATATTATTTACAATATTTTTTTAGTAATTCATTATAGGTAGTGTTTTCTTTTCTTAAAATTATTCAAAATTTATATTTGTTTAAAAACCAAATTATAAAACATTTAGAACATATATTTTTAAAGAGATGATTTGGATTTTTGTTTTTAATCATTTTTCTTTAAAATTGAAATTGGACCGCTATCATAAAATTTTTATTATAAATTTATAATCTTGAAACAATCCACAATTATGTTAATTTTTGAAAATTATAATTTATAATCTTTAAACAATCTATAACTATGTTAATTTTTGGTAACGAACCAAAAACAAACACCTTTAACCCAAACTTAATTAAGAACGTGATTTATTTATGATTAAGTCTAACTATTTACGGTGATTGATCGATAGTCTTTTTCTCTAGATACGCCACGTGGATGGCCGTTAAAATTCCCTCGCAGCGGTGATTTTCTTCGCAGGTAAGCGAGAGAGCGCAGCTACAAGTGGATTCCACTGGAATACGACCAAGACAAGCCGGGCAGGGGCAGTAGCTGCCCGTGTCGGCAACATGCCCGCGGGCAGATTGTGACGCGGACATGCCAGTTTACAACGGAGCTGGCAAATTACCTGCTCTCACCGGCTCGACCCGTTGGAATGCGGACGGGGCTCCGCCTCCGCGTCAAATGAGCCGGCGGGCGCGTAGATAGCTGTCCTCCATAGCTGTCCATAACCAGAGAGTCAAGGGTGACCGGAGCAGCAGGTAAATCCATATAACTAAGTTTAATACTCTATACTTAAATTGAGTGAGGGTTTATCCCATATGCAGATTAAGCTTTAATTTCTACTCGGTGAGCTGGATTCGCAGCCCACGAGCGAAGTACTTAAATTTTATGTTTTTTTATTTTATTATTATTTTCGTTAACCAGCAGCATAGGCCATGTGTATTTTTGTTCATTTTATCAAGTGGCCTTGTGTAGAGAAGGGTCTCAATAGTTCGCACAGTCTGGTGTAGATTGGGGATGCGAGTGCAATGTGGGATGAAATGGCTTCAACCCACCACCGCAAAAACATGGTAAACATTGCTTGAGATTGCATAACATAAAGACATTGGGAACAGGAGATTACACTCAGATTCAGGCAATGGAGGCTAGTGCTGGTATGATTGCAGGTTCTCACAAGAGAAACGAGTTGGTATTGATTCGCCATGACGCGGAAGTTGGTGTAAGTTTATTGTCTTGCATTTACTTAATTTCCTAGAATTTTTCCTTTTGCTCTATTGTATACGGCATTTGGGCTTGTACGCACTTGGATTTGCACAAAGAATGAGGCTTAGATTGCTGATAGAATACTGTATTGCTGGGATTCCTTTCACTTGTAAAGATCTGAGTAATAAGAAGCTAAGCATTAATCTATTGAGCCCTCTGCTGTTTCTGTAGAGTTTGAGATTGTTCTTTTACAGTTTGGAAACATAGCCAGTCTGTTTTTTCTTTTGTTGGGTATTGACTAGTGTTGGGAACCGGATCTGTAAAGATATGAACTTGGGGTATTTAATTTTAGTTTTATCAGATTACCCACTGCGGATTTTCGCTGGAAAACAGCCCCATATTATAACTTGTTCTATAGAACCCTTAACAGTTATTGGGCTTGGGAGTGCATATGAGAAATGACATTGCATTCATTTTTTGTCCAAGATCACCTTAGTAAAAATATGGTTGTTGGGTTGCCAGAGGTCCAAGCTGAACTGAGCTGAATCATAAACCAGAATAAAGATAAACATAATAAGCTGACAATGCAATTTAACCAGAAAGGAACACTAATCACAATTTAGACGATATGGCACAAAAGTAGTATCAACCCAAATTGGCCTTCTCTTATGGTATTCAATATAATGCTGATATGATATAAGACTACAGATTTTACAGACTCAGATCCCGTAACATAAATATTAAGTAATGATTGACCAGGTCAAAACCCTAACAGGGTCTGGTATTAGGCTATTAATGGTCTCTCTGATTCAGCAGAGCACCGCAGAGAAGAGTAGCCCAAGTTGTAGAATTGTTTTTTCATTTTTTTTTAGTTTGGTTTGTGTAATTGAGAATGAATGGCTATTGGTATGCAGCCGAAGCCTCTGAAGCACTCGAGCAGCCAAGTATGCCAGATTTGTGGAGATAATGTTGGTGCGACAGCCGATGGGGAGCTCTTTGTGGCGTGCAATGAGTGTGCGTTCCCAGTTTGTAGGCCTTGCTATGAATATGAACGTAAGGATGGAAACCAGTCGTGTCCTCAATGCAAGACCAGGTACAAGAGGCATAAAGGTGAGTAGATAGATACATTTTTCTTGTTTTGGCGTTTAGCAAGTTATGGAAACCCCACATTGCACAAAGGATATACTGCACAGATGATGTTCACATTTTTACAGATCTGCAATATGGGCATTGTATTCCAGTTAGTTGTCGATTAGTATCTGGGTAATAATAACTGATAACTGTCTCTGATAATGGGTGTGTTGCCGCAGGGAGTCCAAGAGTGGATGGCGATGAGGAAGAAGACGATGTGGATGATTTGGAGAATGAGTTTAACTACGCTCATGGTGGAAGAGATGGCAGGCAACAAAGGGCAGAAGTAATGATGCAGTGGCAGATGCATGGGCGAGGGGAGGAGATTGATTCTGTTACTTCTTCAAGACAGGATCCTCAGACTCAATTACCTCTTCTCACAAACGGCCAACCGGTATAGTTTCTAATTTTCTAGTATCTTGGGAGATCACTGCACTATCATCCTCCATTGGTTGCATCTATTGTTGGCATTGGGAACTGATTTGTGACTGCATGGGCGACTATTGGTTTATAATTATGATCTGGATTGTAATTGTAATTGTAATGCCCTTTGGCAGGTCTCTGGGGAGTTTACGGATGTCTCCCATGAGCACGTGCAAGTCACTGGTAGTGGAGATGGAAAGCGTGCCCATTCAGTCCCTTATGCTGATCCCAATCAACCAGGTATTTGAATTATTTATGTAATATCAGCGAGACTTGCCAATTACAGGATTGGATATTAAACCAAATAGATAACAACATAGTATTGAACTGGTCCTGGGATTTCACTGGACAAATATGTTAATTTGGGGTTTGAATTGGATTTCATAAACTGATTACATATGAATGCTTACTGTGGATTTCATGATGCATTTTGACAGTGCAAGTAAGGATTGTGGACCCTTCAAAGGATTTGAATTCTTATGGAGTTGGAAATGTGGACTGGAAAGAGAGAGTAGAAAGCTGGAAGCTTAAACAAGAAAAAAATATGCTTCAAATGACAAGTGGAGGTAGATATGCTGATGGCAAAGGAGACATGGAGGGCACTGGTTCTAATGGGGAAGACCTCCCAATGTATGCTACTTGTCACAATTCATGGAGTGGAGCAATCTCCTTTACCGATGCTTTAGTAAACAATCTAAGAATATGATGTTTCTTTGTTGATTTTCTCACCTTAGTCCCAATTTTCTGGAGGGATGATATTTTACAATATTCTTTTGAAAGAAGATTTTCTTGTATTGATTGGTGTCTCTATATGTGTGCTAGGTCTTAGATTTTCTTGAATTGATTGATGTCTCTATATGTGTGCTAGGTCTTCGATTTTCTTGAATTGATTGGTGTCTTCGCATGTGTGCCAGGGTTGATGACGCACGGCAACCTCTGAACAAGATTGTGCCTCTTCCTTCAACCAAGCTCACTCCGTACAGGATTGTGATTCTTCTTCGGCTCGTAATTGTGGGAATTTTCTTTCAATACCGAGTATCGACGCCTGTCAATGATGCATATCCACTGTGGTTGGTCTCAGTTATATGTGAGGTCTGGTTTGCTGTGTCATGGATTCTTGACCAGTTTCCTAAATGGATGCCCATTAATCGAGAAACCTATCTTGACAGGCTTTCTTTGAGGTTAGCTTACCATCTTGAGGATTATTAAGAAATTAGCAATCCCTGGCATTTAGCTTAAAATTTGGCCCTATCACTTTTAGGATTCTATACAAGAAGCCACTCATTCAAGCATATGTTAAAGCAGCCAGCATGTGTATTGCAGGAACCTTGTGGGTGAGATTTGATTTTCTTCCGTTTCAATTATGCAGGTTTGACAGAGAAGGAGAGCCATCTCAGTTGGCCGGTGTTGATATTTTTGTCAGTACAGTGGACCCTCTAAAGGAGCCTCCTCTTGTCACAGCAAACACTGTTCTGTCTATCCTTGCTGTTGATTATCCTGTTGATAAAGTTTCATGCTACGTTTCTGATGATGGAGCAGCAATGTTGACTTTTGAAACGCTTTCAGAAACTTCAGAATTTGCAAGGAAGTGGGTGCCATTTTGCAAAAAGTACAGTATCGAGCCCAGGGCTCCAGAATTCTATTTTGCCCAGAAGATCGATTATTTGAAGGATAAAGTACAGCCTTCCTTTGTGAAAGAACGGAGAGCAATGAAGGCAAGTGCACATCAAAGTCTCCAAATTGCAAGTACTACTTCTGTTGGTCTATTGATTTTTCTTGCCCTTGACATCTTCCATCTTTTTTCCAATTTCAGAGGGAATATGAAGAGTTCAAGATCCGAATTAATGCTCTTGTGGCCAAAGCACAAAAAGTGCCTGAGGAGGGATGGACCATGCAAGATGGGACTCCATGGCCAGGCAACAGCACTCGAGACCATCCTGGGATGATCCAGGTATCACATTCTTGTATTTTATCCTGTAGTCTTGTCTTTCTTTGTTGTGTCTATATGTGGTATCATAAATTTCTTTTCCTTTTGTTAACATGCATCTACATATGTTTCAAATAGCGTAAATTAGTTTTACTGAACATTTTACTTTTCACTTCAGGTATTCTTAGGTCACAGTGGGGGAGTTGACAATGATGGCAATGAATTACCACGGTTAGTTTATGTATCCCGTGAAAAGAGGCCTGGTTTCCAACACCACAAGAAAGCTGGTGCAATGAATGCATTGGTATATTCCTTGCTAAGTATACATTTTTTCTGTATTTTTGCTGATTTCGTACTATGAATTTCACGATTCATTATGCTGATGCTGATGATTGCTATCCCATTGCTCTAATTAGGTCCGAGTTTCTGCTGTCCTCACAAATGGCCTCTTTCTCTTGAATCTTGACTGTGATCATTATATAAACAACAGCAAAGCTCTTCGTGAGGCAATGTGTTTTCTAATGGATCCTGCTCTTGGGAAGAAAACTTGCTATGTACAGTTCCCTCAAAGATTTGACGGTATTGATAGAAATGATCGATATGCTAATCGCAACACTGTGTTCTTTGATGTAAGCACTGATCAACACCCAATCTACACTCTTGTATGCGATTATGCAATTTTCTTATATTTTCAGCCTGGCATATTAATTCTGAAATCTTTACAGATCACCTTGAGAGGTTTTGATGGCATCCAAGGGCCTGTCTATGTGGGTACAGGGTGCTGTTTTAATAGACAAGCACTCTATGGTTATGACCCTGTCCTCAGTGAGAAGGATCTTGAACCAGCATGTTTTCTGAGATGCTGCTGGGGATCTAGAAAGAAGAGTAAAAGGGCAAACAAAGGGTATGCTGATGATAAAAAGAGAACCAAGCGAACTGAATCTACCATACCCATCTTTAGTTTGGAAGACATAGAAGAGGGTGTTGAAGGTGAGAAATCTCAGTCCAGACCAGTGCTTGTATTCTTTGACAACTGATTTACCCTTAAATATTTCTCACCCTCAGCCTTCTTTGAAATTGCATTTGGCAGGATTTGACGATGAGAAATCATTGCTCATGTCCCAAAGGAGCTTAGAGAAAAGATTTGGTCAATCACCAGTTTTTATTCAATCTACTCTCATGGAAAATGGCGGTTTGCCACAATCTGCCAATCCTGCTTCTTTATTGAAAGAAGCTATTCATGTGATCAGCTGTGGATATGAAGACAAGTCAGAATGGGGAAAAGAGGTATGTTGAGTAGATCTGGATCTGCATCTAATTGATGATGCTTTGGATAAACGTTTTTCCTAAATGTGCATAAATTCTTTTCAGATTAAGGCAACATCTTGTTTAAGAAATGATGCACTAGGGCACTGATCTTGAAGGCAAGATCTGATATAAATGATATCTCATATTCTGTGCAGATTGGGTGGATTTATGGTTCTGTCACTGAAGATATTTTGACTGGGTTTAAAATGCATGCTCGAGGCTGGATTTCAATCTATTGCATGCCTGCACGTCCGGCATTCAAAGGATCTGCACCAATCAATCTTTCAGATCGTTTGAATCAAGTGCTCCGATGGGCCCTTGGTTCTGTTGAAATTCTACTGAGCAGGCATTGTCCAATTTGGTATGGCTACACTGGAAGATTGAAACCATTGCAGAGGCTGGCGTACATCAACACCATAGTTTATCCTCTCACATCCCTGCCATTGGTCGCATATTGTACCCTGCCAGCCGTTTGTCTTCTTACAGGGAAGTTTATCATTCCTGAGGTAACATTGTCAACCTATACTCACCCTTTATATCTTTTTTATTTCAGATGAGTCATTGTCGTCTTTTAGATATTTTTTGGATTTTGTTCTTATGTAAAGTTTCACATTACCCCCCTTGACTTTTCTATTTATTCTGATCTGCAGATTAGCAACTTTGCAAGCGTGTTCTTTATATTATATTTTATTTCCATTTTTACAACTGCCATTCTAGAGCTACGCTGGAGTGGGGTTGGCATTGATGAATGGTGGAGGAATGAGCAATTTTGGGTGATTGGAGGTGTATCGGCACATCTGTTTGCTGTCTTTCAAGGGCTACTGAAAGTTCTAGCAGGGATTGACACAAATTTTACCGTCACATCAAAGTCTTCAGATGAGGATGGCGAATTTACTGAGCTATATGTTTTCAAGTGGACCAGTCTCCTCATCCCGCCGACTACTTTGCTTGTGGTAAATCTTGTTGGTGTAGTAGCAGGTGTTTCCCAAGCTATTAACAGTGGTTATCAATCATGGGGTCCCCTGTTTGGAAAATTGTTTTTCTCTCTGTGGGTGATTGTCCATCTTTATCCCTTCCTCAAGGGATTAATGGGTCGCCAAAACCGGACACCCACAATAGTCATTGTTTGGTCAATTCTTCTTGCATCCATATTCTCCCTGCTATGGGTGAGGATAGATCCTTTCACATCAAGCACAGGATCATCAAGTGCACAGCAATGTGGTATAAATTGCTAATACCCTGTTGGTAGTGTTCATTAGCAGCAAATAAGGAGGAACTGAAAACACTTTTGAGGGTAAAAAATGTCTCAAATTCGTTTGTATCATCTGTAGATAATAAATATTAAGAGGAAGGGGCTTTAAGCATATTGCTTTCTAGCTTAGTTCCAGCATAGGGACTGAACCTTGTACTTTATCTTTGATTGATAGTTAAGATTGTAGGATGCAGTTTGTTCTGTATTTGAACTAAGACAGCTGAGATTTACTCGGAGTCATGCCTATTGTAGAACTGATCTGATGCCACAGAATAGTAGGCAATGGCTATATATGGTTTGATATTGAGGAATGCTTTTTTCAAAAGACTTGTTCATTTTAAGTGACAACCCTTTTATGGACAGGATTTATGGCATCTCTTAGTTGAATATATATATATATATATATATATATATATCTGAGGTGGTCAATATCAAATAACTGATTATCATGTAGGAGACTGGCAGTTGTTAAGACTTTAGGCATACACGTGCCTATGAAAATAGTGAACCTACGATGATTGTTCATTTCATAAATTTCAATTATAACTATTTTTCTGAAATCATGAGCCTGTATTTGAATACTCCTTCGCATTCAAAGTGTAAGTTATGTAAGGCATTAAGTGACATTTGAATTTTGAGCTCCCCCCTATCATGTATATTTAAGATCTGTTTTAAAAATTCTTGTTCTAATCTTCTGTATAAGTTTCAGTGGATGTCAGTTGACTCTGTTCTACTAATTTATGAGAGAACTTGCTTAGATTGTACATGACTCTTCAGCTTGGCTTTGATACATTTAGCCGTCCGATAATAGATTTCTGATTCTTTGAATCCATTAAAAGCATTCTAAACTTGTTTGTGGAAGGCCACTTCTAGTATTAGTTATCTACCCTCATTGAGGTGAATTTTGTTGGATGTGTAGTGCTACGCTCAAGTAGCACTCAGCCCCGTTTTCCTCTGCATTTGCAAGTGTTCAATAATCGCTCTGAATACTTGAAATTCTTTTCCTTAATATGTTAAGGAAGATATGCCATGGTGTATGTTTCAATGCAGGATTATTGGTGGACTGTTAGTACATGACCGTTCAACTTGTTTTTGATACATTTAGCCATGTGGGAATATGTTTCTGATTGTTTCAATCCATAAAAAACGGGCAATACTCGGTTGTAGAATCACTTTATATAACTTTGGACACCTGAATAGACTGTATAAAGTTACTCTTTTAGTCAAGTGCAATGGTGTTGGATGTGTAGTTTATACTTCATGCTTGATTGCTAGTTGCTTTGTGCGATTTTATGCACAATGAAGGCCATCCTTGAAGACCTGCAGATTGTCTTTGGATTACTTACAGAAGATCTACAGGATTTTTGGTTGACTTTTATGGCTTCGTTTATAACTCTTGTTTCTTACTTAAACATTGCATCATCTACGTGGAACACTTGTTGCTAACCTTCATGTTACATTATTCGTGTAGAACACTTGTTTATAAGTTATAACCTTCAAATTACATTGACTGCTTTGGTAGCACAGGTTGATATTTTTCTTTCTGGGAAATCCAAGGGATGCTTCTCCATATTTGTGGATTGCATTCTTAGTAGACCATTTGGCATAGATTAGTGTATCTCACTAAGGGGGATTTGAACCAGGCACCCATTGGAACAGAATTAGTGAAATGCCAAGGAAAATTGACTACATCTAGTTGAGCTAACCCCTTGGGCTGCACAAATCTATCTTAACCCTATCCAAAAACTTGGAAGAGTTAGGTGTGAGAGTTTTAAGACACACTTGGCACTTTTTCGATACCTCAGCACAGAACAGATCTGGGTTAAGATGAATTTGTTCTAGTATATAACTTATAAGTTGATTGAAGGCTAGGACATTTTGTCTTTGCCATTGTAAACATTCAAAATCTAATATGAAAGTTCTATTTCCAGCAATTGGATCCTGAGGACTTTCACTTCAGACAGCACAAACCATTCTGGTAGTTTGCCAAACATGGTTTGAGTTTGTCATCAAAGAAATGATCATCGACAGGTACATGCTACCTCTGAAAATTGCCAAGCATTTATTCAGTTTGTTAACGCTGGTAAGGTATTTCGTGTATTTAGTGAGTACACAGTTTTTTTCCAAATTCATCACCATACATCATTTGGATATGACCATAATGCTTAAGCTAGTGCAAATGCTAGAATCATTTGGTGCCTTAATAAGATAACCTGTTAATAAGATAAGATAATAGTGACTAGGCTAGGCAATCTTATCCAAATCTATTAGTTATCATTTAGGTTAAATCACTATTAACATGAATGATTGGTACAAACAAGAGCCACGAGGTGACAATGTCCTTGACGTTGATCTTAATATAAAATGCTAGCTATAGAAAGACAAATCTTGAATGAAGCATAGATTTTTAATTACATACAAAGTTGTTTAGTTGTTGTGAATGTAAGTTTTGGATTCACATCCATGGTTGTATGTATTGTCACTAAGAACTAATTACATGTTACAATCTCCATGTTGGAACCTATACACTGAAAACTTTATTGAGTTATTTGGTAGTCTCACTCTTGAGATAACAAATACATAGAAAACAAGGAAATACAAATTTACCAACTTACATAAATATGGTTTTCAAATTAACAATGCTTTTTACCTAGATACGCCCTATTGTCATTCAGAGTTGTCATAATATTTAGATTAGCTCATGTAATGTAACATAATACACCCTTAGTTATAGCCTATCACCATCCACATATAAATATGTGGTTGGTATTCAGTTCAGCCTATCACCATCCACATATAAATATGTGGTTGGTATTCAGTTCAATTGTAGTGCAATGCATTCACTTTCTTTCTTTGAAAATAAGGAGTGAGGTCTAATTTGCTTTCTCAACTGTTTATACAAGGTCTTTTTACATGCAATGGATTATATGAATTCTTTATACAATATAGAAACATTTTTGGATTTATATTCATTTCTTTTCATAACAAAATATTATAATAACAAAATCAATATCCACAACCATTTCAATATCTAATTTTGGATTCGGAGGGATCATTTTCTTCAAAATGCAAACTAATTTTGGATTTATCTAGTCAGAGAGGGATCATTTTATTCAAAATGCAAATCTTTAGATGGCTTTGATTTTTTCTAGGGCATGATAAATCCAAAATTAGCATCATATTACAATAAATCTTTCGTATAATCAATATATGAAATTTAGCTTAAAAAAATCTACAACAATAATTATAAAAACAAATTATCTCCAATTTGTTAGAAACAATATAAGACTCTAAATCTTGGACCTTCACTAGCTAATGAAGGAAAAATCTAAAAGCTATAGCTATTACCAATAAAAAAAATAAATCAGAGATAATAAAGCCAATCTATAAACACATATTTATTTCTATGATATTCATTATTCTCTAACACTCCATCTATATTAAAGTTATGAGTAGTTTCTGCTAACTTTTACTGCAGTGCAAATAAAAAATAAAACGAACATTTGCAAACTCATATTGATTGATCATTTAATTCCTGTGTTATTAGCATGCAAGGTATTTGGTATGGTTTTCAACGAGCACAATTATCATATTTGTTTCATGCAATGCAATTTCATGTACATTGTTATCAATATCATTAGTATTATAAAGTTGAGATCATATATAAAGACTTAAATACCATTTTAGCAAATACATCACTATTCAAGTATGAAAATGGTTTTACATTACAAAGTGGCTATATATTACAATACAAATAATTATTGCAATACATTGTTTTTTTTAAACCATATAAAGATTAAAAAAATTAACATAATTATTGAACGCATGTTTAGACAGATTCATATTAATTGTTATGTCTATTAACATTGAATTTTACATCATATGAAAATATTTAAATTCTAAGTTTTTGTTTGTTTGTTTGATTTCTCTTCACTTGGGGCTGGTAGCAATGAACCCTTGGTTAAGAACCGCAACCTAGGGGCATCTAAGCCATCTCACCCAAGGACCACACCCGAATTGGGCCACACCAACCCTTAACATGGCTGGATTTTTTGGTGTCTCCTCCCAATTGGCTCACCCCTTAGGGGAATTGAACCCAGGTCACCCTACTGGCGAGATCCACACCTTAACCAAATGAGCTAACGAGAATTGATAGATTTAAATATTAACACAAGTAAAATTGTACATTAAATCCGACAGCGTTGATGTTTGAAATTTGACAGACACGTGTCTGTTATTTGACGACTACATCTTTTTTAAGCGTCGGTGGGAATTCGTCGGTTATTCGACACCAGTTCAAACATTGTTGATATTTTGACAACATATCATTGTATATTGGGCAATTTTTACTTGAATAACCCGTCAAAATTTCGATGAAGAGACGTTGAATAACTGATATATATCACTTCAATCCCACACCTGGGCCCGTCGTTTCTATTTTCTTTTCGTCGGATGTCATGACTTGGGCGTTGAAATTCTGACGGCTTGTCATGACCTAGGCGTCTGAAGTCCGACGGCTTGAGGATGTTTAAAAAACAACAACAATTTATTCGGGCCTTCTACACTTTTCTTGGTTTCATTTTTAGCATCAATTCTTTCCCTTTTTACCGAATAAGCAATACAACTTTCAGCTGTCATTCAATTCTTGCTCTGGTCATACACTAATGTTTGTCCAAAAAAATTGAAAGACTTTGTGTTCACCCAAAACGCAGGTCTCCTGGGTTAAATGTGTTTGCTCTCTCTCCTGGGAATTTTAAAATCTGTCTGGATCAAACACAACAATAAAACGCTAATTTCTCTTCCCTAGGCAATTTCTATCAGTTTGATACCACACCCGGTTCAAATAATTGGTTCTCTGGTTTTCTTTACAGGCTGTTCCCACACTTTCCATACAGCATGAGTGGGCCTAATGGTTAAGAGCATGTGTTTCCTCTTAGGAGGTCATGGGTTCAAATCCAGAGGGGGGTAGTGTATGTACACCTCTGTAGACTTTAGCAGTTAAATCGCTGCACAGAGGGGGGTCCCTTGTCCCACAAACAAGGGGGTCTCATACACCAATTTGGTGTCTTGCTTGGCGGTGACCTTAAAAATAGATTATTATTATTATTATTATCAAGATATTAATAAACACTGATTCTCCAACGCCGTCAACAAATAAGGGAACGAACTGTATCAAGAAAACGAAAGATTAACTTGCAGACAGTTCGAGGTTATCCATCAATGCAGAAACATCACATTTCACAGTGTCTCCATGTTTTCAATTGAATTTAGTTGACAAATATGAAGTAAACAAAACAAAATCGAAACCACTTACAAATTTCTGGATCTGTAGTAGTTTGTTCACCATAATTTTGCAGAGAACTTTCAGTTATATTAAATTCCAAAATATCATTGATTCCAGAGCATTTAAACAACCTGCAGGTGTAATTTTTTTATATATTCAGTTTCTATTTGCAGAGAGGGTGGTTACACAACATTTACAGGAAGATTTTCTTTCTGCCCCTTTTTCCAAACACACAAAAGTAAAAGGCCAATTCCTGTCAATTCTTGAACCGTGAAAAAGCTTTCTCCTACCAAACCTTCCTTGATGCCATTATTTAATATTAGCCAACAAAAAAACATTTTATCCAAATCCTTGTGTTTTCTCTTGAAAATCTTGGAAATTGAAAACAAGCTCTGATGTTGACCCACAATATGCTTGGAACTGTATACACTAAACATAAGCTAATAGCTCTAAAGTAAACCAGCAAAGTTAAAGAATATATGAAATTTGATTAATGTTTCATGAAATTTTGGGTAAGGCAGGGTATTTTACAAAGCCAAAAACCCACTCATTTAGTTGAAGCCTTTTCAGTCTAGATATCTGAACATGTTAAGGTTGTTCTTGTCACGCTCCAAGTATTCCCTTGTGATCAAATCTTCAATCCACTTTTTGATTTCTTTAAAATCCGTCTGCGAACAAAGAGTATTAGTTAGTGAAAAGACTAACATGAAATGAAACTTGCAGCATTCCTTGTTCGAGTTATGACCAAATAAATTAAACTTGCAACATTCCTTGTTTGAGTTATGATCAAATAAATTAACCATTTTGTAGTGCTTACCTTGAACATTCATCCAAGCTGTTCAACACACTCTGTTACTAATTGTGCATGGGCTAAAAATTTTCTTCTCTTCATGATTCAAACAATACAAGCATCAATTGCATATCGTCTATCTTTGTTCACGACCTCAATTATCTTTTTCTTCTCATCCACAGGAGGAAGAGGAATCCACAATTCAGTAAAAATGAAATTGATTGTAAAAACAATATTATCAAGAGATCTTTTAATGTTACAAGATCCACATGAAATCAAATAATGAAGGTTTGTTAACTCAGACCTCAATCTTTCTTGATTTGTCAGTAATTTTTGCATTAAATTCGAAGTAATCAGATTGTGTGACAATTTTTGTGTTTGGTTCCTTATTCAAGACTTCGTGTTTTGAACACAAAAGTGAATGTAGCAATCTAACAACATCTTCGTCAAACAAATTTAATTGAGATTTAATTTCTGAATCCTTTCTTATCAATCGTCCCACTGGGGCCCTCCCAAAGTCCAATTCGAAGAAAATATGGCAAGAGAAAGAGAGAGCTAATACAGGTAATATGAGAAAACATGGACTGGAAATCTATGTGTGAGGGAAGGCATGATGAGTAGGCGTATGTTCAAGGACATCATAGACAAACTTTATGGGAAATATGGGTTGGGGATATAAGTCTAGATGTATATTAGGCCCTATATTGAAGGACTAACACTAGAATTGTGGTGGGCCTATATGACTTAGGTACCGTGACACAAGAAAACTATGGCTATTAGACCAACCATCTCAAATGTTGAAAGAATAAATATCAAATAGGAAATAAGTGCTTTAGGACTAGTACGATGGTTTACGGTTGCAAGCCTATAATTCAAGAATAGACCCCATTCAACACGCTGCTCAAATAGACTTTGTAGTGTCTTCACAAAGTAGGAGATGGTGAAGCATATGTTTTAGACCTACTGTTTGTTCTGTACTTTTAGGAAGTGGATTGGAATATGAATGAATAGATTGCTTGGAAGAGATCCTTGGGACATGATATGCCTTGTGCCATTTCTTTCTTGTGGATAAAAGAGTAGGTGTAGGGAAATCTTCTATATGGAACATAGAAAATCCAATTTAAGGTAATTTTGGGCCTCTAAAGCGGATTTTGCAAACCAGATTTTGAATAGACTTAATATCATCAAGAAAAATGTGGATTCCCTAGATCTAGAAGCTAAAGATGAGATGTTGTTTCTAGCCCTTGTAACCATTTCTTTCCAGTCCCATTTTATCATGCAAAATACTTGAACAATTCCTTTCAATTACATGAAACACTCTTGGACTTCTAAAAAACAAATGGCTTCCATTCTGTCATTTACTCTTGATGGAATCATTTAGGTGTTCACAAAACAACTTCAAGATACTTCAAATTGATATCATATTCTTCTATTTCTAATACTTTTCTGGAAATAGTGGGAAACACATAAATACCTCAAATTGATATCATATTCTTCTATTTCTAAACCTTCTGTGTAAATAGTGGGAAACACAGAAATCTCACCATCTCTCAGCAGGCAAATTGAGATCAAAATTGTAGCTAGGCCAAAATCCAACAGTCAAGACTGCTACAGTCAATTCTATTCCAGGATGTGCATGCACTTTGTCATCGATATATATTTGAAATTTTGGTTGGTTCTCCTGTGCCAAAGTCAAATCAGTAAGTTGAAAAGAAATATATGGATTAGAACAACATGAATCTAAGAGCTTTAAATTATTTCTCAGGGTTTTAATTATAAATACACAAGCTGTAAGCGTTATGCAGGCTTACAAAAAACAATCAGATTTTGCAGGCTTACAAAAAAACAATCTTCATTGGTTGGTGATTCATTAGTTGCATTTTCAACATTTCCTCTCACTCATTAGTTGCTTCTTGGATTTTATCATTTTATGTAAACTGTACTTTCTCTGCAGAATCCTTTAAGCTTTCATCAATACATGATCTGGATTTCCTATCATCAATCTCTGGCATAAAGTCCTCTTTCTTTGTACCTTTATCATCATACTCCTCACATCTCTTTCACTGCATATACAATTCATCCATCACAGTTCTAGTTTTCATTTTATCACAAGTTGCAACTCACATCCAAAATTTGTTCAAGGAGATTTGGAAAATTTTCCACAGGGCATATAAACCAAACCGTTCCACATTTTTAAAACATGTAAGTTCCTACATGTTTTTTGGGGAAAGGAATACATGGACACACTCTCCACGGGACATCAAGGAAGGGTTTTCAAAATTTCACCCCCAAATCCAAAAGTTGCATCACTTATTACTGAGCAAAACCCTAGTTTAAGAAATTGTCAAGTGCCTAAATTTCATGGCCATGAACCCATGCATTAGAGGAAATTTCAACTCAAAATGGGCCTCCTAAAATGAACTAATAAAATAATTGTTAAAATAATAAAATAATATTTATTAATTTTGGAAGAAGAAAAGAAAAAAACTACTTTTTTGTTTGTATTTTTGACATATCTCCCCGTGTTTTTACTCAAATTTCGATCAGGAGAGCTCGCCGCATCCAACGAGCTCTCCCGATCGAAATTTGAGTAAAAACACGGGGAGATATGTCAAAAATACAAAGAAAAAAAGCAGTTTTTTTTATGATATCTATCCCCAAATTTATATTAAAAAAGTGTTTAAGACCTATACGGTATTTCAAATTTAAAGCAATTTCATTGGCTAACACATGATGACATGGAATTTGAATAAAAGTTAAAAGGCCCATTTTGAGTTGAAATTTCCTCTAATGGGCTATGGGTGATCCTAACTGGACTCCCTTGTCACGAATGCATAGGGTTCAACCATTCGTCCATTGGAGTTCTGGTTTTCATTTTGTTATGAGTTGCAACTCGCATAGAAAAGTCATTCAAAGCCATTTTTCAAATTTGTTATAGGGATATAAATCATATTGATCGACATATTTAAAATCGATAAGCTCTTACATGTTTGTTTGGGAAAGGAATACATGGACACACTCTCCATGGAAAATCAAGGCAGGTTTTCAAAATTTCACCCCTAAATCCAAAAATTGCATAGACACTTACAATGGCTTACTGAGGAAAACCCTAGTTTGTAATATTGTGGAATAAAACCATCGTTTACAGGTGGTTGAAAGAGAGAGTAGTGCCTAAACTAGTTTCGGGATTATGGAGACAAATAGGGAAATATTCATGAGTTTTTTTCCTCAAAAAACTCATGAGATAAGGACATAAAATGAATCTAAAATAAATAAGCCACATTTATTCAATCATGTTGTCCACAAATGCAAAAAATTACTTTAATGAACCCTAATGAAGAAAGAAATTTGAACATGCAAGAGGGTGTGTTTATGAATATATAATGTAATTTTGCATCCAACTCTATTAAAGAAGAAATATGCATCATTGTTATTTTTGGCATTAAATGCAAATACTATAAAAGGGAAATAACCCATAAAAGGGAAATAACCCACAATCAAGCATTTGTAAGAAAGGAACAATGTTACCAAGAATTTAGTACTTCATAACATATTTGTGCAAGTAGTTTTGAGCATTGATATTAAGATAATTAGATTTAAAACACGTGTGTTTGAAATTTTAACTCCAAACAACCTTAAAAAATACTCAAAAGATATTACTTTATTATTTCCACAAACTTTCAATTAACATTACAATGGGAGGGAGCTTGCCTTATATAGAGTTAGAGCTCAAAACCATCCAAAATAAAATAATAATATCCACGATCTCTCCTAGGAAATCATAAAGAATTACTATAATCTAATTAATTCTTAATTGACACAATGAAAAGTCAACAATGAATAATAAAAAGTGAAATTAGTAGTGGCCATGCCATTTGTCTTATCTTCAAAGAAGGGTGTCTCCATGATCTAAGGTTTTGACCATGTATAATCATCAAGAGAGTTGTTTGGGAATTCCTCTGGTCTATAAAAGGGAAATAACCCACAATCAAGCATTTGTAAGAAAGGAACAATGTTACCCAGAATTTAGCACTTCATAACATATTTGTGCAAGTAGTTTTGAGCATTAATATTAAGATAATTAGATTTAAAACATGTGTGTTTGAAATTTCAACTCCAAACAACCTTAAAAAATACTCCAAAAGATAGTCCTCTATTATTTCCACAAAATTTCAATTAAAATTACAATGGGAGGGAGCTTGCCTTATATAGAGTTAGAGCTCAAAACCATCCAAAATAAAAGAACAATATCCATGATCTCTCCTAGGAAATCATAAAGAATTACTATAATCTAATTAATTCTTAATTGACACAATGAAAAGTCAACAATGAATAATAAAAAGTGAAATTAGTAGTGGCCATGCCATTTGTCTTATCTTCAAAGAAGGGTGTCTCCATGATCTAAGGTATTGACCATGTATAATCATCAAACAGAGTTGTTTCGGAATTCCTCTGGATGTGCCTCCTCCAACCAAATATCAATAATTATGCAAAGGTTCCTTAAAGAGGGGATCATTCCACTAGGCCAATGAGTTAAGTAACATTAGATGCCAACCACAATCCCAAAATAGACAAAACAACTAGGGTGTCTCTTCTAGTATCAAACTAACTCACCCTCTAAGGCAGATTAATATGTCAAAACCCTAGATCCATGAACAAAGGAGGCATGGTACCATGTGCAATCATAGATCCATGTTCAAGGTCATTAAAATCAACTCTAAGTCCATAGAATAAGGGGACAACCCCATAAATTATGCAATGTATGGTGGTCAAACCTCCATATATGTGCCATAGACCAAGGGTCAAGGGAATGCTCCACATAACTAATTTATCAACCATGTGAAGGGACATAATCCAAAGGTAAAGAACCACCATAAACCTAGGGTTCTCATACACCAAGTGAAGACCAATGATATGTCAGCCAATATATCCATTGAAACAAGATTCCATCATCAAAGTATTTTTGTAAAGGAAGAATGCTCTCTCCAAATGATCAGTCACCATGCAAAATATGCCATCACAATGCAATAAATGCTTCATATCCAAGGTTAAAATCTCATGAAATTCTACAAGATAGTCATTAACATGTCAATCCACCCATGAAACATATGCAAATTGAGGAGTGCACCATTAAATGAGCCACAAGTCATCAATATAGTAATTAACATGTCAATCCACCCATGAAACATATGCAAATTGAGGAGTGCACCATTAAATGAGCCACAAGTCATGATAATCAATCCATATATGAGAGAAGTATGCCTCATCACTCATCCATCAAGTGAATAACAATGATCTGTCAACCAATATAGCCATTGGAAAAGGATTTTGTCATCAAGGAATTTGTGCAAAGGAATAATGGTCTCTTCAAATGATGAGTCATCATTCTAAATATGACATCACAATTCTATGCTTCATCTCCAATATGAAAATCTCATGAAAGTAAACAATATAGTCATTAGCATGTTGATCCACCCATGAAACATTTGAAAAATGAGTAGCGTACTATTAAATGAGCCACAAGTCATGCTAATCAATCCATATATGAGAGAAGCATGCCTCACATAACCATGGTGGTGAACCAAAATTAACCAATGATGGAAAAATCACCAATCAAAGCACTCAATGGGCGAATATAGATGCCATACACGAGTAAATAAAAAACTCCCATGAAAACTTCTCCACATCCTAGTGTTCAACAAATAGATTGCCACAAGTGAAGCAACTATATGGAAGTGTGCACAAGCAATCCCGAGTAAAGTCAGTTTCAACCTTTCCTCTACATTTGGCTGACAACTTATTTTTCAACTCAGAAGTGAACGCCTGAACATTAGTAGCAACACAAAAACCATTGCAAAAGAAGCAATAAAAAATGAAATCAATAAACCAAAATCTGCATCTACATGTAAAAGCAAAACCAAATCCTATATTTTGAAAACCAAGGTGACCAACTTGACATGCCAGAGACCACATATAAGCTTATCTGACCAGAGTAAAACCAAAGGCATTTATCCAACAAGTTTGGATAATTTTCTTCTAATGAATGTACTGCTATGTTCACATTGCCCTCTTTACGCACTGACTGTTAAGTGGTCTGGAAGGGTTTCAGGATTCATGCAATTACTCTTAACTATGTGGATATATCTCTGCTATAGAGTACACCCTCTATAGAAGTATGATTTCTTCCTTGTTCATTGTAGAGATCGAGTATATGTTTTTAAAAACACTTTGAATACACTGCACTGTAACGAACTGTAAGTAATTTGGTCTGTGACTTTGACAAACAATTGTAGTGTATACTGTTGAATGTATTAGTAGTTGTTCAATCCTTATGATGATTGTCCTTAGATGGTTTAGAAGGAAGTTCTTATAGCATATGTAACATTTACCATCCACAACATTTAAGCTTGCAAAATAAAATGCTATCGTAATAATATAAAGCATAAATCAGACTTTTAATGCCAAATTTCCAGATCTGGATTTTACTCAAAAATAAAGTGAATGCATGCAAAGAGTCTCACTAGAGCAATAATTTCGGTTGTAGTGTGCTAAAGTTTTTACGAATAACAGGTTAGCTGTTGAAATATTGTAACTTCGAAGAATATTCTTTATGTATCTTTTGTGGTCCCCGATGGTGCAACCGAGAGAACCACTTGTATTACATTGTACCCCGATGCTCCTAATCGAAAGAACTAATAAGAGTCATGAGGTAGTCCCCTCTAATTGTAAAGGTGGGTCATCAGCACCCCAGTGTGGTTACTTGAGCCTACATGTGTAACTCGAGCCTACATGAGTTAACTTAAGCCAACATGTTAATTGAGTAAAATTTAAGTAAACGGATGAATATAAATAGAGGTGTAGTGCTCCTCATTTGAGACACACACACTCACTTGGAATAGCGCACTTGTGGAGGAGAGGAGTTGCTAGAGG
>LPNX010206477.1:164582-252856 GCA_001517045.1 Pseudotsuga menziesii | reverse complement strand
GTGCATTTGAATTGTAGGAAAGGTCATGTACAACCTCCTACAAGAAAAGAAGGATGAGACTTGTTCCGAAGAACAAGTGATGACAATTCAAGATTCACTCAATAAACATGAATCTGAAGCTCCCAGGGTCAGAGAAACCATGACGGAAGAAAGAGCTTCAAAGAGTGGTAGATCCACCTTGAAGGATGAAGACCACCATGGGTACAAGAGATAACTCAAGATGAAGAAAAGAATGCTATGAAAGAAGCTATGATAGAAGAATAATAGTTGATCATGGGGAATGATGTATACGATATGATGGAACAAGTGTACAAATCAAGGTTCGTGATTCTCCCTAGAAAGAATAGACTATGACATGACATACTCTATTGACCAGTATATATCAAGCATAGAACCACCTGTACAGAATGAAGAGGGAAGATGATACTCCACTTCAGGGGGAGTGACTACAGAAAATTATATCTGAGTTCGACATGGTATGACATGATGGATAGCTTTGTGATGGATCAAGACTTTACCAAGAGTAAAGTGGGTTCCAACCTTCAAGGTTGAATGCATAAGACTAGGATACGTTGATGACCTGAGAAGACAAACTCATAGAAGATGTTGTGATATTAGAATAATGTTTGGGATATAGTACTCAAACCAGAAAGCAAGAATGTGGTATCTTCCAAATGGATTTGCAAGATAAGATATGTTGCTGATAGAAGTAAGGTAAGAGTTGTGGCTAGAGGTTTCTATCAGAAAGAGGGAATTAATTATGAAGAGACACTTACTCCAGGAAGCAAGGTACACTTCCTTCAAAACTATCATGGTAGTTTCTTCCATGATGAAGTAAAGACAAGCCTTCCTTAATGGTATGATTGAGGAAGAGTTTTACATCAAATAGTCACGAGGATTTGAAGTTAAAGACAGATGGAATCAAGTATGGAAGTTGAAGAAGGCCCTCTATGGCCTAAAGCAAGCTCCCAGAGCTTGGTATGGAAGAATAGATAGTTTCCTGATGAGCATGGGCTTTGCCAAGAGTAAAGTCGATCCTAACCTTTCCTACAAGGTTGTAGAAGATGTACCTGTCATTCTATTACTATATGTGGATGAATTATTCTTGACAGGGAATGAGAAACAGATCATGGAAATCAAGAAGAAACTAGCAGAAGAATTTGAGATGAAAGACCTTGGGTTAATGCATTATTTCCTAGGTCTGGAAGTATGGAAAAGTTCATAAGGAATATTTCTCAACCAGGGAAAGTATGTGGGGGAGATATTGAAGAGATTCAATATGTTGGAATGCAAAGTCATGGCCACACCCATGGACTCCAACCTGAAGCTGTTAGCTGATGACTCATTAGAGTTAGTGGATGTGACTCACTACAAATAGGTCATTGAGTCATTGATGTACTTAACAAATACCAGACCATACATTTGTTTTGCTGTGAACACCTTAAGTCAATATCTTGTTCAACCAAGACGGGTTCACTTAGTAGCTGCAAAACATGTGATGAGATATCTGAAAGGGACTATAGAATTTGGTCTATACTATGATGGTAGCCATGAGTATAGATTGTATGGCTACACAGATGCAGATTGGGCTGGAAGTATCTTAGACAGGAAAAGCACATCAGGTAGATGCTTTTGTTTGAGGTCTGCTATGAGTTCATGGTTTAGCAGGAAACAGTCTAGTGTTTCTCTTAGCATGGTTGAAGCATAATACATAGCAGATTTCTCTACTAAGTTTTGAATCCATATGGCTTCAGAAGCTAATATCAGGTCTCTTTGACCTGAAGATGGACACTACAATGATTCTATGTGATAAACATAGTTGTGATGACAAAGAACCCTGTGTTCTGACGTAACACGTAGAAATATGGTATTTCTACATACAAGATAAGATGCAGATGATTATACTGTAGATGCAGATGATGGTGATTCAATATTTCTATACTAAATATAGAGATGATGATGTTTCAGTATTCCCATACTGAAGATATAGATGATGATGATTTCAGTATTCCCATACTGAAGATATAGATGATGATGATTTCAGTATTCCCATACTGAAGATATAGATGATATTTCAGTATTTACATACTATAGATATAGACGATGGTGATTCAGTATTTCTATACTGAAGATATAGATGATGATGCTTTTAGTATTCACATACTGGAGATACAGATGGTGATAGTTCAGTATTCACATACTGAAGATGTGGATGATGATGTACTGACGAAGCCTCTGCCTCGAGTAGATTTCGAACACTTTCGAGACAAGCTTGGTGTGGTTCGAAAAGATATTCCCCGAAAGGGGGAGTAGTGATGTTGCAGTGGGATTGTATCATCCCTGGGAACTTGCCCTAAAGTGATCCAGAGACCTCGGTCTTCGAGAATGAAGATGGATTGTATCATCCCGGGACATCTGTCCACAATACATCCCATGACCTTGGTCATCGAGAACGTGGTGGGATTGTATCATCCCTGGGCACTTGCCCTAAAGTGATACGGAGACCTCGGTCTTCAAGAATGAAGAGGGATTGTATCATCCCGAGACATCTGTCCATAATAGATCCGGTGACCTCGGTCCTCAAGAATGTGGTAGGATTGCATCATCCTTGGACATAGTCCTAAAGTGATAGGGACTGATTCTCCCGTAATCAATCAGGTGGCTTCGGTCCTCGAGAATGTGGTAGGATTGCATCATCCTTGGACATAGTTCTAAAGTGATAGGGACTGATTCTCCCATAATCAATCCGATGGCTTCGGTCCTTGAGAATGTGGTAGGATTGCATCGTCCTTGGACTTAGTCCTAAAGTGATAGGGACTGATTCTCCCGTAATAAATCCGGTAACTTTGGTTGTCGAGAATGTGGTGGGATTGTATCATCCCTGGACTTTAAGTCCAAAAGTGATCCAAAGACTTTTTGTCTTTGAGTTGTGGATTGCAAGTTGTTGATGATGATGATGCTGTACTGATCGAAAGATCAGAGTATGATGATGATGACGTACTGATGGAAAGATCAGAGTATGATGATGATGACATACTGATCGAAAGATCAGAATATGATGATGATGATGTACTGATCTAAAAGATCAGAGTATGATGATGACGCACTATGATTATGATGTTTCTGATCGAAAGATCAGAGTATGATGATGATGTTTCTGATCGAAAGAACAGAGTATGTTGATGATGTTTCTGATTGAAAGATCAGAGTATGATGATGATGTTTCTGATCGAAAGATCAGAATGTGATGATGATTATGATCGATAGATCAGAATATGATAATGATGATGTTGCTACTGATCGAAAGGGAAAAGTGTTAATGATGATATTGCTGATCGAGAGGTCAAAGTACTGAAGATGTTGCTGCTGATCGAAAGGTCAAGGTGCTGAAGATGTTGTTGCTGATCGAAAAGTCAAAGTGCTGAAGATGTTGCTGATCGAAAGGTCAAAATGCTGAAGATGTTGTTGCTGATCCAAAGGTCCAAGTGCTGAATATGTCGTTGCTAATTGAAATATTAAAATGCTTAAGATGTTGCGGATCAAAGACTGAAGATGTTGCTGATGATGAAGACTGAAGATTGAAGATGAAGACTACATGATGTTGAAAAGATTCCAATGATTTATAGATGTGTTACCCCGTTGATGTTGATGATGTCCCCTATCTCTACTCTTGTTGTTGTTGATGTTGCTTTAGAATACCCTTCTCATTAAGGGGGAGTGTTGAAATATTGTAACTTCGAAGAATATTCTATATGTATCTTTTTGTGGCCCCCGATGGTCCTACCGGGAGAACCACTTGTATTACATTGTAGCCCGATGCTCCTAATCAGAAGAACTAATAAGAGTCATGAGGTAGTCCCCTCTAATTGTAAAGGTGGGTCATCAGCACCCCAGTGTGGTTACTTGAGCCTACATGTGTAACTCAAGCCTACATGATTTAACTCGAGCCTACATGTCAAATGAGTTAACTTAAGTAAACGGATGAATATAAATAGAGGTGTAGTGCTCCTCATTTGAGACACACACACTCTCACTTGTGTAGCGCATTAGTGGAGAAGAGAAGTAGCTGAAGAAGGAGGAGGATCAGGCTTTGATCTCCTTGCTGGTTTTATATTTTATCTTTTTGGGGCATCTATATTGAGGAAGCTTTTGCTGGGTTTTTCCCTTTAGGGTTTTCCCAGGATAAATATTTGTGTTCCTTTTGTATGGTTGTGCTTGTCTATCTTTCAGTGATCCTGTTTATATGCTTTTGTTATGAAAATGAAATGAAATACTAATGTCTTAGCTAAGCATATGAAAATTTAACATACGGAATGGGAGTCCAATGGGCTTCTTCTTCATTTATCCTTAGGGATCCTTGAGACAGTAAGCAACCCTCATTTTTCCTTTACATCGACTTCCTTGTTCGACCCACGAAAATATGAAACAATAGACGTGACGAGAAATCGTGCATCACTGATCTCAACCTTTGTAAAACTTTGTTGAGCAACGGATAATTGAACAGGGCATTTATGGATAGAGTCTTTATCAGGATTTCCGAGTCTTCGAAGACTTGCATGTATTTGATCCCTTTTCCCCGTGCTATATGACCAGATTTAAATAAGGCTAGTATTTATGCATGATTATTGGTTTTATGTCCAAGTCCCCAACTGAAGCTACTGACTCTTATGACATCCATAGAGTAAATCACCCTGCCAGCTCCTGCCTTCCCTAGGTTTCCTTTGGAGGAACTGTCAAAGAAGATTGAAGCTTTCCCCTGTGTCCTCCACCAAATATGAAAATATGCTTCCGGATCTCTTAGTCGCTATCTTGGGGTTATGCTCGGCCGACCCAGGTCCTTTTTCATATCTCTGAAGGTGTAAGTGCCCAACCATTTTTTTTCTTCTGGGAGAAACAAATATCCCTTCTTAAAAGCTTGGAATCCAATCGTTTCAATGAGAAAGGCTTTGGATTTTGCAGCCACCTTGAGTAGTTTTTGCTGAACATTGTTGAATATATTATCATTTTTGGCCAACCAGATGCTCCAACACACATATTTGGGAATAGCCACCCATATTCCGTTCCATGCAGACTTACCTTTAATTGGATGGGGGTATCTCATTTTCCAAGTGGAAAATAATGCTATTATCGAGATATTCTTTGGAGCTGGGACATTGATGCCAAGAAGGGTGAGAGACCACACTTCTTGGGAAAAATTACAATCCACGAACAGATGGTCACTGGTTTCCGATTCTCTGCAACACATTATGCATCTGTGGGGTCCAATTATGCCACATTTTGCTAGATTTTCTCTGGTTCATACCTTTCTATTCATCAGTATCCAAAAGAAAAAATTTACCTTTGGTAGATTTCCATGATCCCAAACTTGTTTCCAAAGTTTTGCTGGGAGGCCCAACACTTGCTTCGTTAGCTAAGATGAGAATCCTTGCGCTACTGTGTAGGAGCCTGTTTTCCCCCATCCCCATCGGTCTTTCTCTTGCAGGTGGACGTGAGCCATATTAGAAATCACATTAAGGAGCTACGATTTTTGGTTTTCAATGTGCTCTAGCATACGTGGAAGTGCCCAGTTGTGCCAGCACCCATTTTGTTCCCAACTCAAGATGTCAACCAACGTTGAGAACCCACGTAGTTTTATCCAGTCTCGGATGCCTTTAATCCCCTCCACAGTGTCTAATGGTGGCTTCCCCATAATTCTCTCCTTCCACAACAACATATCATTGCCTCTGCTAGGAATTCTAAAGAGATTTTTTTGGAAGAAATCGTAGCCTCTTTTGCATAAATTCCACGTAACAGTTCCGTTTAGAAAATTGACATCTTGGATATTGCGTAAGGTTCTCCTTTCATGTATTTCAATCTCAAAATTATGCTGACAGGATGTTTACTGTATGTATGTAATTTCCATAGTATTTTTCCTCCAAGAGCGAGGTTTGCTAATCCCGGATCCCGGATCTGAAGTCCTCCTTCAGCGAGAGGTAGCTTGACAATGTCCCACTTAAATAGGTGGAATTTCTTTTGGTTTCCTTTACCTCCTTTCCATAAGATGTCCTGAATTAACTTAGATATATGATCCATTATTGAATTCAGAGCTAGAAGAAAGGAAGCTTGGTAAATTGGCAGTGAGGAGAGAACTGCTTTCACCAACGTAAGCTTGCCAGCTTTGGTAATCCATTGGCCACCCCAAGCCCTGATTTTTGATCTCATATTGCTCAGCACATCATTCCACAATGAAGCTTTGTTAGACCCCAAGGTAAGGAGAAGCCCAAGGTACTTAATTTTTTCCCAGCTGGCATAGCTCGAGAAGCCCAAACAGTTTGCAATTCGTTGAATGTCTTTTTGATTCACGTTCCATCCATGCACAATGCTCTTTCTTTTATTGATGTGAGCTCTGGTTTTACTGCAAAAGTCTTAGAGAATTTCAATAAAGGATTTGGCTATCTTTATGGAAGCTCCCCACAGGAGCAGAGAGTCATCAACAAAGAGTGCGTGATTAATAGGTTCTATTCCTTTTACTATCCTTATGCCTGGGTCTGTCCCAAATTGTAGTCTTTGCTAACAAGGAGAGGAATGCGGGAGAGAAATTCTGTGGAGGCACCCTCGTTTCCTTCTCTATTATCTTTGAACAGATTTTAATAATGAGTTTCAGTTACGAGCTTAATCTGTTCATGACCTTTATGCAGGATCCTGTCTGAAGTGGTGATTTCAGAGATATGGTTTTTGGATAGTTTGGCTCTGCACTATCTATGCAAGTAGGATGTGTTACTCTCTCCTACTTTTAACCACAGACTTCGAGATTTCAGCCTTAAGAACTCTTCTTCATGCCAAAAAGAGAGAAAATATTTTTCTTGGGATGCCTGTTCTTTTTCCAAACCTGTTCTGGTAATTTCTTTTCTTTCAAGGTCTACTTGAATATTTTCACGAATCTGGATAGTCTCCTTTCCGTGGCTAGTTGGAGTCTTGGTGGGTTTCTTGATCCATTCCTTCAGAGCTGCCATCATGGCCTTTAGTTTCTGCTCCCACACAAAGGAGGGGGACCCTCTCACTGGAGGTGCACTGGAGTAGACTAAGCTAAGATTACTTTTTCCTTGAACCCTTCCTTTTCTATGCCTTTTACTATCCTTATGCCTGGGTTTGTCCCAAATTGTAGTCTTTGCTAACAAGGAGAGGAATGTGGGAGAGAAATTCTGTGGAGGCACCCTCGTTTCCTTCTCTATTATCTTTGAACAGATTTTAATAATGAGTTTTAGTTGTGAGCTTAATCTGTTCATGACCTTTGTGCAGGATCCTGTCTGAAGTGGTGATTTCAGAGATATGGTTTTTGGACAGTTTGGCTCTGCACTATCTATGCAAGTAGGATGTGTTACGATCTCCTACTTTTAACCACAGAATTTGAGATTTCAGCCTTAAGAACTCTTCTTCATGCCGAAAAGAGAGAAAATATTTTTCTTGGGATGCCTGTTCTTTTTCCAAACCTGTTCTGGTAATTTCTTTTCTTTCAAGGTCTACTTGAATATTTTCAAGAATCTGGATAGTCTCCTTTCCGTGGCTAGTTGGAGTCTTGGTGGGTTTCTTGATCCATTCCTTCAGAGCTGCCATCATGGCATTTAGTTTCTGCTCCCACACAAAGGAGGGGGAACCTCTCACTGGAGGTGCACTGGAGTAGACTAAGCTAAGATTAATTTTTCCTTGAACCCTTCCTTTTCGATCCATAGAGGGATGAATCTCAAGGGTATGGGCCCCATATTCTCTTCTTCTTCCAGCTGGAGCAGGATGGGTTTGTGATATGAATTCAATTTTGGGAGATTTTTGGAGGAGATTACCCTCTTTTCAAGCAGAGGACTTTGAACCAGGAAATAGTTCATACAGGCATCTATATGGTTTGTCCCAACTCTATTGTTTATCCAAGTAAAAGGACCTCGTTTTGGCTTGATATCTAGTAGATCCCACTGCTGCACGAGTTCCTCAACCAAGGGGAGTATTTGGTCCTTTCCGTTGTTCCCTCCCCTCTTTTCTTTAGGGTAAAAAATCAGGTTTAGATCTCCCACAATTATTATATTCCGAGGGGAGTAGATTTCTATGAAGTCTGCCATAGTTATCCAAGAATATTTCTTTTCAATCTAAAGGACAAGAGCATACAAATTGAAAAGATAAAGGGTGAGCTTACTTGTTTGATGATGGAGCTCAGTGTAGATCCAGTGCTGGGTTTTAGGGGAGCTTTCAAGAGTAAACTCCTCGTCTGCTCACAAAGTTGATAGACCCCCAAAGGTGCCTCTAGCGCAGATGGAATTCCATTAATTTTTCTTCCACTTTGTACTATTTATATGAAGGAGTGATTCCCCTTCAATCTTAGTCTCTTGGAGCATGAGGATCTCGAGGGTTTCAATTTTCAGAAGGTCTTTTATTGCTTCGGCTTTCGAAGGGTTCCCCATTCCTCTGCGATTCCAAGAGACCAGCCGCATTATTTATTGAGATTGGGGTGGGTTGAAACTCCCTTGGGAGGTCTTGTTCTGGTGTTTCTCCCCATCGTCATTTTGATTGTAGCTTGGCTGCCCTACATTTTTTTCCTCTCTTCTTCTTCCTCTCGGGATTCCTTGCAGGATTTCCTCCTGGCATTTTTGGATGGCCTCTCAAAGGACTGATCCTCTGATGACCCTAAGGATTCCAGAGGTTTTTTCCTTGCTACCTTAGTGTAGGAAGGCGAGGAGAATATCCCTGCTGGAGATCTTGGGTGGGGTGCATCTGTCACTTCCTTCTTAACTATTGGGGGAGGGGGCTGCTGCTCGATCTCATTCGTAACCGATTCTGTGTTGTATTTTGTTACCCTTAGAGATTCAAAGGGATTTTCCTCTACTTCTATCCTTGGCTGATCTTTGTTTCCCTTCTCTTGTTCCTACCTTACTTCTGGCACATCAGATCCCGCCGACGTTTCTTTCCCTTTTTTCCTACTATTCATCCTTATCGAGGTAGATTTCTGTGCCTGGGTCCATTGATATTTGTTTTTCTTAGCCTCTTCCTCAACCTTCTTGTTGCAATATCTCACAAAGTGTCTATGTCTATGGCAGTACCTGCATTTGAAGGGGAATTGTTCGTAATCCAACTCTTGGATGTGTGACCAATCTGAGACCGTTAAGTTGATTGCTTCTAGTAGCCCTAATTCCAGATCCACCTGAACACATATTCTCGTAAAGGAGTACTGGTCCTTTCTCTCTGCATGGTCTATGTATTTCCAGAGGGTGTGGCCAATGGTTTCCAAAGTCTTCGGGTTCCAGCAGTGCAATGGAAAATGGGGAAGGCGCACCCACACTGGGACAACCAATGACACATCTTGCGTTGGGTTGAAGTCTGGGGTCCATTTATTTAAATACAAATCTTGGGGACCCATAAATTAGGGTCTGTTCCTGAATATGAGACTTCTGTCTTCTTTTTCTTCGAACACAAATACGAAGAATCCCTTGCCTACGAAGTAGCTTCTAATTACTTCTTTTACTAACGGTCTCCAATTCCTCTGCACCCATGCATCTATTGCCTTAGGAGAGGAACACAATCCCGTGAATTGTCCAATGAGACCCCTATCTACCATATTCAGAGCCGATCTGCATGTTTCTTCAGCTGGAAGGGCGACTGAAGGGATGCTATCCATATTTTTTCATGAATTTTTGCTGTGTCTTATTCAGTTTTCATTTTCCATAGCTTGCTATGAGTTTCCGAAAGGCCACCAACTCTTGTGGATGAGACGTGGAGTCTTCGGGGCTGCCATTTGGATCCATGGAGCTAGGGAACACAGCATCAGGATGTTGCTTCCAGGGCTGATGCTCTGCAGGGTTTGATCAAATTGATGAGGCTTGCATGAGACAGATGCGTGAGATCAGAAGCCAATGTAGAAAAAATAAGTAAGAATGAATTTTAACACACAATTATATCTCAACATAAAAAAAAAGAAACAAATTTAATTTGTAGATTCTAGAATCCAAGCATGACAGTTGGCATTAAAAACCAACCTATAAATCATGGAAATAGGTTGTCTACATACCATATTCAAGTGATCTTGTCTATGTGTTCAATTACGTGAATGGATAAATCACAACACACGAAGTGCTTCCCATATCTTCCGTTTGAATGAACAAACCTTGAAAAGTTATGTTGATCATATATAACACAATAAGGCTAAAGCTCTTCCCATCATAGCTGGACTTCTAGAACATATTAGTTATATCCATTGGCAATATTTAAAACATTTCCAAGAACTCCTATAATTCTCACAACCAATTCCATGAAAAACATATCCCATGGGAGAATCTTCTTCCTCAATCTTGAGCTTTCCCCTTGTTGGTTGGAGTTGGACCTTAGGGATATCAAAGAAGGAAATGTGAAACCTAAATAGAAATATGTGGTCGCTCCTGTGAACTGAAAAAGCTACCCAAATATTGGGAATCAAAGTATATCCCATGTAAACAAAAACCAAAATGGTGGCAGTCAAGTTGACAAACCTCCTCTTTCTCTCACAGAGATATTTTGATCCCTTAAATACCATGCAATCCATTGTTTGTCGAAGCAAAAAATGGATCACGGAAAAAAGAAGTATCAAATAAAGGACATATCTAAGCCTAATAATGTTAAGAAGGGAGCTGAAAGTAATTTCAATGTCTTTGTCAAAATTTGATACAATATCTGAATCTGTAGACTGCCCAAATATAATATAACCTCATATTACAGTATATTAGTAAACCAAAACACTGAGCACTATGGTGATCCCTCCAACCTTGTTCATCTTGGCAGGGGAATTTAATCATGTAGGGGATTTGATAATTCCTATGATAGGTATTAGAATGGCACAATATGAGGATGTTTTGAGTGCACACATAGTTGTCAAAAATATGATACAAAACTCCTATGCATAGCCTGTTGTCCACTTATACTAGTGGATATATTCTTGGTGAGACCGGATATCTCGAGCATTTTTTTCTTTTAGTCAGATGGGGCGATCTACAATAGACTGTGCTTATAATTGGTGAATTGAGATTCACATTCTCTTATATACGCATCAACTTGTCTCATCTCTGATACACCTATTGGTAAATAAGTTTACCCAATTCCATTGAAGGTAAAGTTAAATACATAGATTGTGTATCCATCAATATAGCCCCAACGATGGATACTTCCTTGCATTTTGTTATAGTTCAACTACAGATTGAAATGAAATATGTATCCATTGGTAGGCCCCATGTTCTTACCCTTTATAAGCCTAAGAAAGGAAATTATTTAATACAGAACAACAAAAACAAATGAAAGTGCAACATATGCAGTAGATGTGAATTTCAATGGATCTATATTCGTAAGAACAAAGAGAGGTGCCAAAAAAAATACCATTATGATGAAAACTATTATGAATCACATCATGAGCATGCGATTTATTACCTTAGTAAAGGGCTTACTGGACCTATGTTGGGTTAATCCCATGTGGGTTAGAATCCTCTTTAGGCACTTCTTATTGCTATATTGATTTAGGTGACCCCCTTGGACAATTATCTTATCCTGAGGTCTATCCTCCTTTTCACCTCCTGTGAACTCATTGCCATTGGCCTCTGTGACATCCTCAACCTACTCAACCACAAGTCCACTCTTCAAACCGAAAAAAATCCCCGAGCTTTGTGTGGTTCTGGCGCTTTCCCCAACCGGCTTGGTTCAGATTCTGATTTCGAATCATTGTAGGGATAGGTCTAGAACAAAGAGAGGTTCTAGAAAAAATACCATTGTGATGAAAACTATTAGCCTCTGATTTCTCCACCAACCTTCCTTTCCCATCCATTGATAAAGAATACCTTGGTAATGCACAAATACTAACATCAGATCTCCCATAATAATCAAATAATCAATCATAATCCTTGCTTTGTAGATTCAACTTACAAACCACGATCCAGCATAGGGACATGGTTCCATCCAGAATAAGACCTTGCGATCCAGTGTTTTTTTAACCCAGATTAAAGATACAAACCACCATTTCTGCAATGGCACAAAAACTTACCTTGGAACCGCCATTGCCTCCCGTTGCCATATTCAAATAGGCATGCTGGCAGATAGAGATTGACTTACTGGGAGACAGAACATATTATATAATTCCGGGGATGTCGAAAATCCAACAAAACACATGGTCGAAAACCGACGACCATGAAGGTCGAAAAACCGACGCCGCTTCAAGATTTCAAAAATAAATCGGACAAAACAATACTTTTCATCATTGCAATCTGACAAAAAATTACTTTCCGTCAGATTTTGGGCTCAAATCCTGTTGTGTAAGTTACTAAACATATTTTTCACTTTAAAATTAGAAAGAATATCAAAGGGAAAAATTGCTGAAAGCATAGTGCAAGAACATTGATACGAAGGCTAAATTGTATTTTCTTTATAGATCTGGTAAGCAATAGGGATCTATGTTATGCAAACATCAACGATAAAGTTCCAAAATTTCTACATATGCCATTTAGTGCATACAACCAAAAGCTATATAAACAATACATAACATTTAGGGCTATTTGTGTTTCTTTGCTTCCTTAGCAAGGGCAAAAAGAACTATGGTTAGAACAACAAGTGAAATTTTAAGACAGTGTTCCTTGATACAAAATGCCAGTGCCAAAATCTTCTTCCTAATTTGCTCGTGCAAAAAACTGTTTTTAAAAAAAATGTGGCTGTCTTTGTTTGTGCATAGATGCAAAAAGGATAATTGTTCATTGTTTGGGCAAGGAGGATGATAGACACATGCAAAATAACGATTGATGCCAAAGTAGTTGGCTTTGTAGTAGTTTTTGCAAGCCCTTGTATTTGCAAAATGTGAATAGATTATAGTCAAAGCAATCAACTAACTTGCAAAGGTGCCAATTTTTTTTTCATTTTATGGACTACTTAGCAATAGGTACATAATAGAACTAAATATATAAGCACATGGATCAAATTGCTATATTACATGTAGAAGAGGAAAATTTGCAATGGAAAGTGACAAAGTCTAAAAAGTGATTTGTAAAGGAGACTCTAAGCCTATATGATAGAACACACATCATAGAAAGAGGTGCATGATGCTCATTGATTTCTTGAGGTCAAAAGCAACAATGCATGGTAAGTGGTGAATGACATAAGACTTGCAAATAGCTAAGATGTCCTTAGCAATAATGTTTGTAGAGAAGAATAAGCATTTGTATCCTATTTTAGCAAGAGCTAAATGAAAAAATGTTTAAATGCAATGCATTTATTGTATTTGAACGCAAGCATGGTTTCAAATGCCATATTTTTTAAGGCAATAAAGAACTACTAGCAATAATTTTTTATAAAAACCCAACTATTGTAGCAAAATATATTATAATAGCAAGTATATCATTGCTATAAGTTAATTTAGAAAGGATTGTATGTTATACCTATTCTTATCACGTGTTCTATATTCTTATTTGTTCTTGAGGATTGCAAAGGATTTCTAATCCTTGCTTCAAAAGGGATATTTAGTAGAAGATATTTAATGTTATCTACCACCCAATTCTCACATAGAAATATTAGATTCAGGGTGATTTTGACTTTGTCTAAACAGGGGACGATTTTGACTTTCAGGCCAATTGTCTGCCGGAATCTGGTGACTTTAATCCATAAAATATGTAATTTCTATTGTTTGTTGGGATATTTTAAATGCAGAAATGAAATCATGTGACAGGGAAATACCCCACACCCAAACTATGTAAGATGTGGCAGTGTTTTTGCACGTTTTGAAAATTCCGTAAAGATTCATGACCAGAAACAGGTAAAAACTAGCCAAAAAAAAGGCAGAAATTTGTCGCCTATTTAGACAACTAGTTTTTTCCTACCCTATTCTATCCTTGATACTATATAAATGATATGCATACTTACATTTGTCCATACATTCATGCATGCATACAAACTATGAGTATTGACTTATATATGTTCACGATTGACGTATTTATTGCAATATAGGAACAAAAAATGCAAGATTGGCTGCCAAATAATTCAATAGCATGGAATATTTTAAGATATAGCCATTTAAAACATATATTATTGTAAATGTACTATTTAAAGATAACTTAATTGCATGCAATTTTTTAAGGTCATAGCCATTTAGAACATATATTATTATAAATATACTAACTTTAGGTACAACAATATTTCATCTAAACTTACGGTTTTTGTAATCATAGTGTAATTGAACTTAGTGTGATAGTATCTACTATATGTACATCCTTTTGAAATATGCTTGAATTTAATTACCATATAGATATCCATTGAACTATGATTATCATAATTCGGTTAAAATAAAACTAGTGGGAACATAAGCGAAGTCCATGTCATCTACAAACAAGGGGACAACAAGGAATTGAAAGGGTCAACCAATATGGAATGTGTCACATGACCCACCAGATTCTTTTCCAATTACGTCTAACTTGGAGAAACATCAACATTGACATTTACAAATGGTAAAAGTTTGCTCATTGCACCGACAATGGCATTTAAGTTACACTCTCCAAGATTTTATTCAACTTACAAAAGAGGGGAGAAAATGACATTAACTATGATTCTTTTTAATTCTAGATAGGGGAAAATTGGCTTATTGTCTTTAACATTTATGTAGGAAAGGACTTCACTTTTATTTTCTTCTTTTTATCAAGGCATAACACATCCAAAAACTCTCTTCTCTTGATTAGAGTATGACACTAATAGACAAAGAACTATAATCCAACATCATTTCACTTCAATCAAATACATCAAGAGGAAAAAGAAGAAACATTCTATCTATAACAATGCATTCATCAATTTACTCCATCAATGATGGATGAATGAAGGAATTAAAATAACATTAGCGCACGAATCAAAACATAGAAAGAGATAAACTTCAACTTAACATTGATTGTTTTCTTTTAACTCTCATAGGGGAATACCAAGGCCATCAACCATTATGGGACGTCAAAAAGCAACATTGGAATAATCAAGATCACCAATCAATAGGATCAAATAGATGGAACACATCAATTCAACCATTCAACCTATAACCTATCAACTCACCTCTTCAATTAATGGGTAGAAAACAAAGAAACACAAAGAAAAACACATGCATAACTCAATCACAGTTCCTATTGTGGAATGACTAGATCACATGGCATATATTCTTTCTTAAATGGGATATATTAATATAACAAGAACTACTCTATCATTTTAGATCCAATAACCAACTGATATATCAACTTTCACTTTCATTTCATCAAGCAAGTCATCATTGTCTCTCAATAAATGGTTCCACCCGACCACATTCAATACATTGGAAACTATTATGTAGCATAATATGCCACTATCCATCATTGAAACAATGATGGAGAAGATAATTCGACCATCATCTAAGCTACAACAAAAACAAAAACACAAAAAATAATTATAAATAATCTCTCATATATTACATATATCATATTCTCTACTAAGAAAGGCAATTGAATCAACAATCTCGTCCATATATTTATATGACAATGCAGTGACCAATATCTATGCATAATATTTATATCATCCACACCATACATTTTAGTAATAAATGCACATACAAAGCCAATAAAACATCACCGTAAACCACAATATATCCAACACATATATATCTATATAATGATGCATCGAACTAATCAATGAAACATTAATACCCATCCCTTAGATTTTATTGACAAGACAATTTTTTTTGAAAAATTGACCAAGACAATCCTACTTTATCCTCTATCCATCGATAAATGGTAATCAAATACATAAGGAATAACAACTTTTTCTTAGGTAAACAAGGCTCTCCTCCCAATAATCTATAACTCTACTAGTAAGAGAGGGAATCTAGAACTACAAGGTATCAAAGAAACATGGAATTGTATAAGGAAATAGAAGATGCGAGACATCGATACTGTAGATATTTTCCCCTCATTATGAATAACCAGGGACTCTAAAATCAAAGGAATTGACTTTTACATAACCAAGAACATTTCCCTTATTACTAATATAGAACCCATAAGCAGAGCATGGAGAATTGGAATTAGCCACATTAACTATCTTGAACAACTAGTAATTATGGAGGTTAATAACCACACAATTGGTTGAAATAGTGAATGAGGTCAATAACACCAACCTTGAGCATGGGGAAGAAAACACTAGCAACAAACTAAACTACATCCCATTCTTTTCCTCTAGAAGCAAGCTTCCATACAACTATTAGACGCACAAAATTTGTCACCAATCAGCATTTTCGAAGGGTTTTTTATGCAAGTAGTCGCCCATTTCCTAGGGTTTGTGAAAAACAACCATATTTAAACTAAAATCCAAGGGAATTGCAAGGAAAATGCTAAAAAAGGGGAATGCCACAACAAACACACAATGAACTAATGGATAAACACAATAGAGTTAATTCGCAACAAAACTCAATTGGACAACATAACTTGGTGGCAAGCACCACTAGAAGATCGCATAAGCCATATAATGATGTATTTCCCAACAACAACTGATAAGAAACAAAAAACCACATCATCTCGACGCACCAACACTTTGAAGCAACACTTCCTTTGCATTCCTTTCACCAACAACTAGCAAGATGGTAAGTGTGATGCCACCCACAATAACCCACAAATCCACAATTGTCCTCGTGTCGGACAAGTAGCAAAACTGACTAGGGGAAATGGAGAAAAAAGACAAGCCTTGTGTCCACTGTATCATTGCCAAGAAATTCCTCAAAAAACAACCACAATAATGAGAAAGAATGCTTGCACAATGACTATAGAAAAACCCTTGACCTTGCCTCTGAGGCTCATCCCTCGAAAACCATTAATAGAAACGATTGAACAACAATTAAGAATCTAGACCTCGCATTTAAATAAAGAACATACAACAATGAAAACAATGAGCCCATAGTAGTATGGAACCCTAGAATCCAAGCCTTTGGAAAACAAAAAATGAGCTCCAATCGACCTCCCACCCACACAATTTCATCCTGAGGCGCCTTGAGTGATAGAGATTATGAATCCAAACATTGCATTTAAACCAATAACAAAAAAATCAATTCAATGAGCCCACTGTATTATAGAACCTTACCATCCAAGACTTCGAAAAACGAGAAAGGAACTCCAAGTGACCTCCCATCCCCGCACGTTTCAACCCAAGGCACTTAGATTGATAGCCGCACGGTGTAGATATATGCATTAAAATGTGGCGCAATTGCTAACGAAATCTCGTCGCCATGTCCTGGGGCACAAGAACCCATGCATATTTCACTTGCATGAGACCAATGGGAGCCTTTTTATATCCACAATAAACAAATTCCAAAACTAAAATATAATTAAGTCTGTACCAAAACATTAGCTAAAATGAAAAAATTCAAACCATACCTACTAAATTAATAGACTGTCGTGAAACATACATGTCCCTCATTGGGGACATAATAATGGTGACAATTTAACTTTGTGATTGGTAAGGTAAGCCATAGACTAATATTCTTTCTTTCAATCACAAGTATATATATCTATATTAGTTAATCAATATACACTAATGTTGAAGCTGGTATGCTAGATCTTTAAAAAGCCTTCTTCTATGCTTCAACGAAAAGTCTACCCAAAAAACCTTCAAAATTGAATGTTGAATGGTTCATCTGAAATGAACTAGAAGAGAGCTAGAATTTTGGAGTGAAGAAATGCCATGTTTGAGCATTCCTTGTTTTCCTGACACAAGGGAGGCATCTCCTTGCCATTAATCACCGATTATCAACTGGACCAAGACTATAATCAAGAAAGTTTAAAGTGATACCTTTATCCATGTTATTTGAATCAATAATTCTAGGGTGAAGTAAATGGAAAATGTAGTAGTTTTGACTGAAGGATGATACACATTTTTGGTAGGAAGGGAACCAACTCCACCTTGGATTTTTTCCTATTATCAAAGTCCTATATTTAATATGCATGTTATGGTTTATAAAGCAATGTTTTTATGAAAAAGGGAGAAAGACAAATCCAAACCCCTTTTTGCCTCAAATGAGTAACATAACGACGTACTTGACGAGAATCCTCCATAGTTCTCATTTTATAGAGGTCACATTTAGTGGTGTTTTTGTTTCATTTAGGAAAGTGGTGCTACTAATGAAATCTTTTTAATTTTTGAGGTTAAAATACAACATTTTGCAACCATGATTTGTAATATTGCTAATAAATCTTTTTACATCAACCTTCAAATCTAAAAGTGGTGCTATTAGTGCCATTTTGTTTAAAAAGTTAAAAGTAAAACTTGTTTGAAACCATGGCTCTAACAACCGATATTATTGGAACGTGGGCATACCCAAAGTTCATTATAATTCTCACCAACAAAACCACATACACCATCTTTTTTGGCATTATCTGGAAGTAGTCGAAGTCTCACCTAAGGTATCGAGGGGGTTTGCAGGAACCAAGCTTCCGCAGTGTTGAAGGGATTTGAGCATCAATCTAATAGATTTAAGAACTATTCATTTACTGCACACCATATATATCTCATCCATGTAAGCAAATAACTTATTCACTACAAAAACATAATATATGATCCATATGTGCATCAAATATAAACATTCATCACATTTAGCATAAGTGAAAAGTGTTGGGAACAAAGTTATTTATTCTTATTCATAGTGGAACAATCTTACATAACCTGCACAATATGCATCAATACTTTGTTACAATATTCAACAACCCCTCATTACACAACAAAAACATAACCATTATAAGTGACACACCCAACTACTAACTATTCATAAGCTAACCCTTTATCCTTGTATCTTCTACATATTTATACATCACAGCATGGGGGGATCTCGTTACAAATTGGACAAAACTCCTAACTAATTTCTAACTAAATTCCACCTTTTGCACAATTTTGGTCCAATTGTTGAGTTGTCCCACGATCCTCTCTGGTGCACAAAATCCAAGACATGTCCAAAACATGCTCCAAAACCCCCCCAACAATTACCTATTTCTTGTCCCAAGCAACTTCAACTGCTACACACACTTTTTTTATTAAAATTATTCAATGCAGTATCCTGGGTACCAACACCTTTCCAACCGAAGTTGTTACTATTTGGGAACGATGTTTCGAATGTTGATATGAGTAGAGTCCCAACCATGCTTCGGATTTGTAAAAACTTTGGTCCCACCTCTTAGACATAATTCAAAATTCTTGATCTTGGCCTTCACATTATCAATGGTGTTAGAGATCGCGACCTTTAGGATTCCCATATATGCAATCCATTGGTCGGTATTACCTTGGTTGCTCCAATTGTTCTTTCCTGAAACAACCCTCCTTTCTTGTTAAGATTCTCTCTATGCTATCAATTCTTCTTTTGGTCATTCCATCACTCTCTGCAACACATCTACTTTGGCTCTAGTTCTATGGCGATTTCGCTTCCTATATTGCTGACCCATTTTTACTACCTAGTATTTATGCTTTGCCCTTCGGCTCTTCATCTATACAACCTATGCCCAAAATCACGAAATTTCCCTTCAAGAACAACAAAAAATGAAGTGCTCTAGTTTCCTTCCGCTTCCTTCATAATATATGCTCTCGAAGTACTTTGCCTTACCACATCATTATTACCTCGTGCTTTTGAATCTTACTTCAAAAATTTGATGCCGATTTGTTTTCCTTTCAAAACTTTGGCCGCCAATTTCCTTCAAGATGGCCACACATGACACACATCATTTCACGTCTTCTTTTGCGTTGCTTCTACTATCTCCATCAATTTATGAAGTGTTTCCTTGGCTTTCATGACATGCTCCTTTGCTTGAATTTGTTGTTGTGCAATTCCTTCCATTATCTGTGCAGTGAGCAGTTCTTGCAATTGCTTCTCTTTTTCATTTATTTCCTGCTTTATCCCTACCTGTACTACTGCGAGTTCCTGTGTAAATTTGTATGCTTCCTCCTATAGTTCCTTCAAATTTTTGCGATACTCTGTTGTTGCATCCTCAGCTGAGTAATCTCTTGCTATTGTTTCCTATTTTCAACTATGTAGCTACTTTCTATGTTGCTGATAGAGTATTCATTGTGCTTTTCAGCTTTCGTGCCTTCTCTTGTGCAACCCATATCTTTCGCTATACTATTTGTGACTTAGTGTCCTCCAATATTTGAGTACATACTTGCGTGATTTCTTCACAAAACTTCACACATTTCTCCTGTAAGGTCTTGTTGTTTTCTACTATGTATGTTGCAGTAGCTCTTTTCTCCCTTTTCTGACTTACCTCCGATGGTGTGCTTGGTGTTGCTCTCACTTCTAAATCTACAATCTTTTCCTGAAATCCTTTAATCACTTCACTTAGCTTTGTTTATTTCTCTTCAACTAGGATATCCAGCTCCATTTGATCTTCTAGAATTGTGCTATATATCCTTTCTAGGGTTTGTTGTAGCTTCTCATTTTCCCAGACTACCTGCTCTTTCCTCTGCTTACTGATTCTTTCTCCTTCTCTATCTCTTGTTGTTCCTTGCATAGCTCCTCATTTTTCTATTGCAATGGAATCTTTGTCACGATCCATTCGACCTTCTCAGCTAATGTTACAAATGTGCACAGTTTAATCTCCCTTGCTACTCCTATTTTCAAAGTGTATAGTGATTCTATGCAATTTCTGACAAAATTAAGTTAACTAGACTTATCGTTGATTCGATTTTTTGTAGATTCGGTGTGGGGAAATCAATGGCTCCCATTGCAATCTTCACTCTTCATTGATATGTTGTTATATTTCATGGATGATGAACCATATCTCCTGGATCCACCTTCTCTACACATTATCCTCTTGGTCTTTGTTACACCGAAATATCGTCATCTTGAGCCATGTGTCAACCTTGTGCCTAAGCCCTAAAGTTCCCTTAGCTAAAATGGATTGAAAGTGAGGTTGTTCCTACCCCTTTTACCCTATCTAAGTAGGATTTCCCTCTTCCTCTTAAGGCAAGGTGCGTCAACCCCTTGCTGACTCTCTTTCTACCTTGATAGGGTGTGCCATTGGCACTCTTTCCCTTCATGCAAGGTGCGCCAGCCCATCTCTGGTGCCCAGTCTCCTAAAACAAGGTGTGCTAGTGGTGTTTAGAGGGAAAAATTTGAAGCTTCAAGGCCCTTCTTGAATGTAGATGAGGTGGAGGGTCATCCCTAGCTTCTAGTGAGGTGGCATTTGGTTCCCTAACCTAATGGGAGGATCCCTTAGACCTCTCCTCTTAATATTCGGGCCTACCCTATCCCTTTAGCCTTATAAATTTGAACCCTCTCTCCATGGTGAAGGGAGGAAGGACTATGGTACTCTTAAGCTAGTGTAATTTCTAGGTGATCCCTATCATCCTTTGGGAGGAAAAATCTCATCCTTTGGAAGACATACTATCATCCTTTGGAGGCTTGGATTGTTGGATGGAAGGTTGTAGTGTTAAGGCTAGGTTGTGACATTCCTTATTTATGTAATTCTATGTATTTCCTTGATTACAATAATACAAACTCTTTACATAAATGTTATTGTGTTGATAATGTTTAAATCTTTCTTCCTTAACTGTTAGCATAGATTAATTCATATCTATATATGCTTGTAGTGTTTGCTTGTTTCCAATTGCTCTACAGGGTTTGGCAGCTAAATATCTGAAAGCTCTGGAGCTTGGACCAACAAAGAGTAAAAGGATTTGTAGACCTCAGGTAAGTGATATATATGATAAATTTACTTTCTATTTTATCTAGGAAAGTAGATTATATCTTGTACTTTATTTGTTCTAGATCCACTTGGACTAGGGAGATTTGGCTTGAGTCCGCTTGAGTAGATTTATCCGCTAACAAATTTGGCGACCATACTAGGGAGTAACATAGACCTGATTTATTTTGTTTTTTTATTTCATGTCTCTTTATCAATCCATTTTCTATCCTCTAGAGACCCTCCTGCCTTTGGATTTTGTCTTCATGTCTCTTTATCAATCTATTTTCTATCCTCTGCTTACTGATTCTTTCTCCTTCTCTATCTCTTGTTGTTCCTTGCATAGCTCCTCATTTTTCTGTTGCAATGCCATCTTTTTCACGATCCCTTCGAATTTCTTGGCTAATGTTACAGTTGTGCACAATTTAATCTCCCTTCCTACTGTTATTTTCAAAGTGTATAGTGCTTCTATGCAATTTATGACAAAATTAAGTTAACTAGACTTATCATTGATGCGCTTTCTTGTAGATTCGGTGTGGGGAAATCAATGGCTCCCATTGCAATATTCACTCTTCGTTGATATGTTGTTATATTTGATGGATGAGCCATATCCCCTGGATCCACCTTCTCTACACACTATCCTCTTGGTATTTGTTACACTGAAATCTCGTCATCTTGATCCATATGTTAACCTTGTGCCTAATCCCTAAAGTTCCCTTAGCTAAATTGAATTGAAAGTGATATTGTTCCTACCCCTTTTACCCTCTCTAAGTAGGCTGGCGCTCTTCCTCTTAAGGCAAGGTGTTCCAACCCCTTGCTGAATCTCTTTCTACCTTGATAGGGTGTGCCACTGACACTCTTTCCCTTCATGCAAGGTGCACCAACCCCTCTTTGGTGCCCAGTCTCCTAAAACAAGGTGCACCAGTGGTGTTTAGAGGGAAAAATTTGAAGCTTCTAGGCCCTTCTCGAAAGTAGATGAGGTGGAGGGTCATCCCTAGCTTTTAGTGAGGTGTCATTCGGTTCCCTAACGGCCTAATGGGAGGATCCCTTAGACCTCTCCTCTTAATCTTCAACCTACTCTATCCCTTTAGCCTTATAAATTTGAACCCTCTCTCCATGGTGAAGGGAGGAAGGACTATGGTACTCTTAAGCTGGTGGAATTTCTAGGTGATCCCTATCATTCTTTGGGAGGAAAAATCTCATCCTTTGGAGGCTTGGCTTGGATTTTTGGATGGAAGGTTGCAATGTTAAAGCTAGGTTGTGGCATTCCTTATTTATGTAATTCTATGTATTTCCTTGATTACAATAATACAAAATCTTTACATAAATGTTGTTGTGTTGATAATTTTTATAGCTTTCTTCCTTAACTGTTAGCATAGATCAATTCATATCTATGTATGCTTGTACTGTTTTATTGTTTACAATTGCTCTACAGGGTTTGGCAGCTCAAGATATGAAAGCTCTGGAGCTTGGATCAACAAAGAGGAAAAGGATTTGCAGACCTCAGGTAAGTGATATATATGATAACTTTACTTTCTATTTTATCTAGGAAAGTAGATTGTATCTTGTACTTGATTTGTTCTAGATCCACTTGGACTAGGGACATCTGGCTTGAGTCTGCTTGAGTAGATTTATTCGCTAACAAATTTGGCGACCATACTGGGGAGTAACATAGACCTGATTTCTTTTGTTTTTGATTTCATGCCTCTTTATCAATCCATTTTCTATCCTCTAGATACCCTCCTACCTTTGGATTTTGTATTTTGAATTTTTGTTGGACATCCTTGACTCTTTTTGGGATTAGTACTAGACGTCTAGACCTTCTCCCTTAGGAGATCTAGCCTCTCTAGCGCACCTAGTTTGTCCATATAGAGCACCACTGTCTTACTAGCACTCTTTCCCTTAAGAGTAAGTGTTCCAATGGAACTCTTTGCATGTGTACAGGGTGCACCAACCCCTCTCTGGCACTCTGGTGCAGTGTAGTAAGGTGCACCAACGCTTCAAAACTCAGAGATAAGCTCAGATTTCCCTCCTTTTTGGATTTTGGTTTGTCGAATTGTGGTTTGTAGGCTGCATATGGTGGTAATACAACCCATAGGCCCAACATTTTCTATGTTTGGATTTGATTTTGTTGATATGGATGTTTTTATAATCAAGTGAGTAACTTGGTTGTGGAGGGCAATTTCAATCCCCCACCTGTTGGTTCAGTATTGACATCCCTGATTGCATTACCAGATTTGTTCATTTCATTAGATATGATCTCCAAACCCTTCCTCCACATTCAATCATTGATTTTTGTTTGCATTTTGGTATATTTGGAGAAATTATTGGAGTTTTTGGAGTTGTTTAGATGCTCGCCATCTTTCTCTTGATTTGTGAATGATTGGAGTGCTATAAACATTCTATCATTTTCTGTTTGTAGATCTGAAAAGAGTTTAGTTATCAAGTTTGATTTTGATAAATGCATTTGAAAAATCGAAGTGCTTTGCTACTTTGTTTTATACATCGTTAAGATTTTTCGCATATTTGATTTCATTGCCCTTTTTGGGCTATTATTGCAGAAAGTTAGAGTTATTGCACGCTAGGAAGGAATTCTTCTTTTCATTACTGCTTGGGTTCATGTTGGTTTGAAAAGAAAAATATTTCCCTACCTTAGGTATTTTTCATCGAAAGTGAAATGTGCATCGTCATGTAGCTAGGGTTTGCATTCTTTTTACATTTCATGTCTACAGCTGATGCATCCACTTAACTGTATAAGATAAAATTAACGCTATCTTAGGATTAAGATCATTTAGTAACAATGTGTAATTTAGAGACATGTTCCAACCTCTTTAAGCGTGGCATCTATCGCTATTTTCCTGCACTGCATCCTGAGGGCTTGTAGTTCTTCCATTTACCAACTGGTATATCAAATGGATTTTCATGTACCTTCGGGTATATAGAAAAGTACTTCATGTACTCGGTAGTACATCAGAAGGCTCCTGTCATGCGATTGTGCGTTAGAAAGAACCACTACGGATTTGAGCTCCCTTGTACCTAACGTATATTAAGATACCCTCTTAGGATTCCTGTGACCAACTGAGTTAACCTTTTGGCCATCTTGGCATCGCAATACACCGAGAACAACACTTATGGATATTACTACGCACATACCATCTAGGTAGTCAGGTATTCAGGAAAGGGTACGGTCCCAATCCTCCTTGTCATGTTTTAATGTTAGACCCTACGGTATATAGCGAGCTGTGAATCCTTGAAAATCCTGTGAGGATCATGACTTTTCATCCACTCTTGTTCACACAATTTGCTTGTGTATTTTAGACTTGAGTAGTTTTTGATATGTATGGTACTTTAGACATTATTAGACGGTTTATATATGGGAGACTCTCATGGGACCACCAACCAAAGGACCCCTTTTCAAGGTATGTCTTTTGTTTCTCCAGCTTGTGGAGCTGTTGGTCCTCCCTTCATGGCCACTTTGAGTCTTCCCAGATTGACTATAGGATTACCTATATGGTTATTTTCCAATCCCATTATATCAAATGCACCCTTTGTTTCAGATCAAGGTCCTTCATCGCATGAGCACAAACCTCATGTTAATCCTTCTCCTTCTTTGTTGAGTGTTGAATTGGCTTCCCTTTCTTCCTCTTCACCTGTTGAAAGCTATGATGTTAGTAAACGGGCGGTTAAGAAGAAGACAAAAAATTAAAGCTAAGAAGAAGAACACTAAGTAGAAGGTCACAAATCCAACCTCTGATCGTCATGTTGGAAATCCATCAACCATTGATCGCAGTGCTAAGAGTGTTGAGTTTCCCACAATAGCACCTCGTAAACCTAAGTTCCCTTGTAGGATTTGCAAGGGTGACCATATTTTGAAAGATTTTCATGGTCTATCTTGGGTTTTAAAAGTGTGGTCTCATGCTTCCCAACACCCGATGTCATCAGTCTCTGGTCATCATACTGATGATACCCCATCAACTAGTGAATCTATGGTTAAGAGTCAAAAAGGAAAGGTTAGATATCCTTGTTTTCTATGTAAGGACATACACCTTACTTACCTTTGTCCTCACATGGATGAAGCTTCAAAGTTGTTGGAATATATTAATGTTCCTAAGCATCAGATTCCAACAGGTTATCGTAAGTTGTCCTTTGACATCCCATTGGTTGATAACATGGCCGATCCAGTACCATCCTTGGTTGATCCCACTCTTTCTTTAGAGAGTGACTTGAACAAGTAGTTCATCCCACTCTTCCTTTGGAGAGTTAAGTTAAAGTGGTCAATTTGATCTCATTGTTGGAGACATTTACCATCATACACACTCATTTTGGTCAATTTGGCCTAGTTAAACCACTGTCTTAAGTTTTATTGACTTAATTGACATCAGAGGAGCACTGTATGACATCAACATGAGCACACCCATGCCTACCTTCAGTCAAGGAGGCTGACTTAGCCTTCTCCTTCATTCAGGGAGGCTAATTGGAGCACTCTGGGGGTGATCTGAGTGTCATAAATGCACTTTATTGCTAACTTATGGTTACAATTGTTGAAATATTGTAACTTTGAAGAATATTCTATATGTATATTTTGTGGTCCCCGATGGCCCTACCGGGAAAACCACTTGTATTATCTTGTACCCCGATGCTTCTAATCGGAAGAATTAATAAGAGTCATGAGGTTGTCCCCTGTAATTGTAAAGGTGGATAATTAGTACCCCAGTGTGGTTACTTGAGCCTACATGTGTAACTCGAGCCTACATGATTAACTCGAGCCTACATGTCGAATGAGTTAATTGAAGTGAACGAATGAATATAAATAGAGGTGTAGCTCTCCTCATTTGAGACACACACTCTCACTTGTGTAGCACATTAGTGGAGAAGAGAAGTAGCTGGAGAAGGAGGAGGATCAGGATTTGATCTCCTTGCTGGTTTTATCTTTTATCTTTTTGGGGAATCTATATTGAGGAAGATTTTGCTGGGTTTTTCCCTTTAGGGTTTTCCCAGGATAAATCCTTGTGTTCCTTTTGTATGGTTGTGCTTGTCTATCTTTCAGTGATCCTGTTTATATGCTTTTGTTATGAATATGAAATGAAATATTGATGTCTTAGCTAAGCATATGAAAATTTAACATGGTATCAGAGCCACCCTGAAAGAATACATTGTGCAGCTATAGAAGCTAGGGATTCTTATTTTTTGGGTCTCTATCCACAATCGATCAAAAAAATAAGGCTAGACTGACTCTCCATTGAAGGGCGCATCTTTCTGTCGAAGCGAAATTCGATTCCGAGCATTTTCAGTTTTGGTGCGGAAAATTAGGGCTTTCTACAGAAGAGGAATTTTTGAGTGAGCCCAGCATAGGATTTTTATCCTCATCAAAATAGAAGTTTATAGAGCTGGATCAAGAAATTTGGTTGGGTGAAACTCTGGAAAATTCAAACCCTAGTTTGACCCCGATTTGGAAAAACCCTAAATACTAAAACTGCTAAGTTTTGGTACATTCGCTATATCCTGAGATTGGAAAAGGATCAGGAGTTGAAAATTGCAGAGGACGAAGATAAAATCCTTATTTACACTGTGTAAACAATTCAGCCTCATATTCTCTATATTCTGGGAGATATGATCCCTCCAAGTTAGGGTTCTAGCCTCTTCCAAAATTCATCCCTAAACAGGACACCTGGGGATAATTGCTGTAGCGTGGGATAAAAAGGTCCAAATGAAATTCATGAAGATGTTCCAAAAAAATAATAGACTGTACTTTCTGTGGTCTGAATTTCTGAACCTGAAGATGAACCAATGACACGTGGCATACTGTACAACTTCACTGTTCTGAACAGTCTTGTAACAAGTCACCTTGGGAAAATGATCCTAAATCCAAATTGGTGAAACAAATTATGATGAAACCTATGGTGTTGGATCTGGGACATGCGAGGTTACCTCAGTACGAAATTTCCGACACATAGGAGCATTTATTTTGGATATAGCACAAAAATAGCAACAGGCATTTCTGCAGAAGAAATTGGAAAACTAGGGCTTCCTGTTCCGAGAGCTTCCCTCCACCGTTTTCAGAAAAGAAGTACATTGGACAGATCCATTTGAAGAGATATATATTTATATATAATCAGATCTGAAATATTCCAAGTTTTTAAAATTAGGGTTTCTTTGAAAAACCCTAGATCAGCCAGCTCCGGAAGCAGGACGGACACCTCAAATCGATAAGATCTAATCTTTTGCTATTTGCATTTGAGGTTCTCATTTAAAAGTTATCTATCACATCAGCTTGATGATAAGCTTGGTGAATTTAAAAAAATTCCAAGCATGGAAGTATTTGATCTCTCTGAAGAAAATGAATTGGACACCTACATGAGTAGAGAGGTTCCAGTTCTAGAGGGAGATGAGCCTCAAAGCCTTACACAAGAAGAACTTGATCAAGGCCAAGAAGATCATTGTTGATTCAATCACGGATCAACTTGTACAACAAGTGTCTTCCCTAAAGACACCGAAGATGTTTGATTCCTTGATCAAGCTATTTGAAGATAAGAATATAATTCAGAAGATGGATTTGAGAAAACAGTTGAAGAATGTGAAGATCTAGAATGCATAACATCTTGAAGCGGTAGAAGAAGAAGCAAAGAATGCAGAAGTGGTGATACTCACCTTGAATGGCCTCCCATGATCATGGGATTCATTCATGGGAGGAATGTGTGCCAAAAGGAAGTGATTACTTTCAGTTGACTCTGGGAAGAAGAAAAGCTCGTCTCATAAGAAGAGAAGAAGAAAGATGGGAGCAAATTGAAGATCAAGCTCTCACCATTCAAAGAAGATCCCTCAAGCGATGAGGAATATGAAGAAATCAATTCTTGACGAACCTCTTATCCATCTTATCATTTGGATAATAAATGATGATTTCATGGATGAAGAAGATGATGAAGCAGAATGATCAAGAAGGAGTCTACCCATGAAACAAATAAAGATAAGTATTCAATTGTCATTGTTTTGTGATATTCAGTTGATGTATTATGCATGATAGATTGTTTGCATTAATACTACTAATATGCATGTGATGGGTAAGTAGCTCATGGTGCTATACAAATCTCCATTGCTACTTATCTGGATTGAAACCTCTTTGCTGACATATTGGATTAGTGCACAATCTAAATGATGTCATGGTAGATATGGATGAATGTTGTATTGACTAAATAATTGCATGATGCATAAGAATTTGTTGGTATGCATATGTTTTATGAAATAGTTCTAACCATGCAACTGGTGCATTTGAATTGTAGGAAAGGTCCTGTACAACCTCCTACAAGAAAACAAGGATGAGACTTGTTCCAAAGAACAAGTGATGACAATTCAAGATTCACTCCAATAAAAATGAATCTGAAGCTCCCAGGGTCAAAGACACCATGACGGAAGAAAGAGCTTCAGAGCGCCGTAGATCCACCTCGAAGGATGAAGACCACCATGGGTACGAGAGATAACTCAAGATGAAGAAAATAATGCTATGAAAGAAGCTATGATCAAATAATAACAGTTGATCATGGGGAATGATGTATACGATATGATTTTGAGACATAACAGGAAGTACGTAGTATATTCCATATGGATCTACAAGAACAAGTGTACAAAGCAAGGCTCGTGATTTGCCTTATAAAGAATAGACTATGACATGACATACTCTATTGAATGGTATATATCAAGCATAGAACCACCTGTACAGAATGAAGAGGGAAGATGATACTCCACTTCAGGGGGAGTGACTACAGAAGATATCTGAGTTTGACATGGTATGACATGATGGAAAGCTTCCTCATGGATCGAGACTTTACCAATAGTAAAGTGGGTTCCAACCTTCAAGGTTGAATGCAGAAGACTAGGATATGTTGATGACCTGACAAGATGAACTCATGGAAGATGTTATGATTAAAGAATACTAGAATGATGTTTGGGCTATAGTACTCAAACCAGAAAAAAAGAATATGGTATCTTCCAAATGGATTTTCAAGATAAATTATGTTGTTGATAGAAGTAAGGAAAGACTTGTGGCTAGAGGTTTCTATCAGAAAGAGGGAATTAATTCTGAAGATATAGTTAATCTAGGAAGCAAGGTACACTTCCTTCAAAGCTATCATGGTAGTTTCTTCCATGATGAAGTAAAGACAAGCCTTCCTTAATGGTATGATTGAGAAAGAGTTTTACATCGAATAGTCACAAGGATTTGAAGTTGAAGACAGATGGAATCAAGTATGTAAGTTGAAGAAGGCCCTCTATGGCCTGAAGCAAGCTCCCAGAGATTGGTATGGAAGAATAGATAGTTTCCTTATGAGCATGGGCTTTGCCAAGAGTAAAGTCGATCCTAACCTTTACTACAAGGTTGTAGAAGATGAACCTGTCATCTTGTCATTATATGTGGATGACTTAATCTTGACAGGGAATGAGAAACATATTATGGAAAGCAAGAAGAAACTAGCAGAAGAATTTGAGATGAAAGACCTTGGGTTAATGCATTATTCCTAGGTCTGGAAGTATGGAAAAGTTCAAAATGAATCTTTCTCAACCAGGGAAAGTATGCAGTAGAGATATTGAAGAGATTCAATATGTTGGAATGCAAAGTCATGACCACACCCATGGACTCCAACTTGAAGCTGTTAGCTGATGACTCATCAGAGTTAGTGGATGTGACTCATTACAGACAGATCATTGGGTCATTGATGTACTTAACAAATTCCAGACCAGACATTTGTTTTGCTGTGAACACCTTAAGTCAATATCTTGTTCAACCAAGATGGGTTCACCTAGTAGCTGCAAAACATGTGATGAGATATCTGAAAGGGACTATAGACTTTGGTTTAAACTATGATGGTAGCCATGAGTATAGATTGTATGGTTACACAGATGCAGATTGGGTTGGAAGTATCTCAGACAGGAAAAGCACATCAGGTAGATGATTTTGGGTTTGCTATGAGTTCATGGTTTAGCAGGAAACAATCCAGTGTTTCTCTTAGCACGAGTGAAGCAGAATACATAGCAGATTGCTCTACTAAGTTGTGAAGTCATATGGCTTCAGAAGCTGATATCAGGTCTCTTTGACCTGAATATGGATACTACAATGATTCTATGAGATAACCAGAGTTGTGATGATAGAGAACCCTGTGTTCCGTTGTAACACATAGAAATCCAGTATTTCTACATACGAGATAAGATGCAGATGATAATGCTTTCAGTATTCACATACTAGAGATACAGATGGTGATAGTTCAGTCTTCACATACTGAAGATGTAGATGATGATGGTTTAGATGATGATGTGCTGACGAAGCCTATGTCTTGAGTAAAGTTCAAACACTTTCGAGACAAGCTTGGTGTGGTTCAGAAGAACCTTCCTCGAAAGGGGGAGTAGTGATGTTGCAGTGGGATTGTATCATCCCTGGGAATCTGCCCAAAAGTGATCCGGTGACTTTGGTCTTCGTGAATGTGGTGGGATTGCATAATCCCTGAAATTCGGTTCAAAATGTATCCGAAGGTCTCGGACCCCGTGAAAGTGGTGGATTGCATCATCCCTGAACCTCGGTTCAAAATGTATCTGGAGGTCTTGGCCCCCGTGAAAGTGGTGGATTGCATCATCCTTGAACCTGGGTTCAAAATGTATCCGGAGGTCTCAGCCCCAGTGAAAGTGGTGGGATTGCATCATCCCTGAACCTCAGTTCAAAATTTATCCGGAGATTTTGGTCCCTGTGAATGTGGTAGGATTGTATCATCCTTGAACTTTGGTTTAGAATGGATCCAGTGACTTCGGTACTCGAGAACGTGTGTTGATCCCGTAATTCTGAAAGGAAGGATCTTTAGCAACTCTGTAAAGACCTAAATCCTGTAATTCCGAAAGCAAGGATCATTGAATTGATCCCGTAATTCCAATAGGAAGGATTGTCTGAGTTCCACAGATGTGTTGATCCCGTAATTCCAATAGGAAGGATTGTCTGATTTCCACATCTGTGTTGATCCTGTAATTCCAAAAGGAAGGATCCTTAGTAACTCAGTAAAGACCTAAATCCCGTAATTCCGGAAGGAAGGATCATTAAATTGATCCCGTAATTCCAATAGGAAGGATTGTCTGATTTCCACATCTGTGTTGATCCCGTAATTCCAATAGGAAGGATTGTCTAAGTTCCACAAATGTGTTGATCCCATAATTTTGAAAGGAAGGATCGTTAGTAACTCCGTAAAGACCTAAATCCCGTAATTCCGAAAGGAAGGATCGTTAGTAACTCCGTAAAGACCTAAATCCTGTAATTCCGAAAGGAAGGATCATTGGTAACTCCGTAAAGACCTAAATCCCGTAATTCCGAAAGGAAGGATCATGTTGATGTTTTGATGATGTTGATGTCTTGATGTTAATGATGTTTTCATGATGATGATGTTTTTATGATGATGATGACGTACTGATCGAAAGATCAGAGTGTGATGATGATGATGTACTGATCAAAAGATCAGAGCATGATGATGATGTACTGATCGAAAGATCATAATAGGATGATGATGATGTACTGATCAGAGTATGACGATGATGATGTACTGATCAAAAGATCAGAGTATGATGATGATAACGTACTGATCAAATGATCAGTATGTGATGATGACGACGTACTAATCAAAAGATCAGAATATGATGATGATGATGCTGTTCGAGAATTGAAGTATGATTATGGTGTTGATCACGATGTTATCGATCAGGTTGCTGATCGAAAGAACAAAATGCTGAAGAAGTTGTTGGTGATCGAAAGATCAAAGTACTGAAGATGTTGCTGATCGAAATGTTGAAGATGTTGTTTCTGATCGAAAGATCAAAGTGCTGAAGATGTTGCTGAACGAAATTTTTAATATGTTGTTGCTGATCGAAAGATCAAAGTGCTAAAGATGTTGCTGATAAAAATGCTGAAGATATTGTTGCTTATCGAAAGGTCAAAATGTTGAAGATGTTGCTGATCGAAAGGTCAAAGTGCTGAAGATGTTGTTGCTGATTGAAACGTCTAAGTGCTAAAGATATTGCTGATCGAAAGGTCAAAGTGCTGAAGGTGTTGCTGATCAAAAGGTCAAAGTATTGAAGATGTCGCTAATCAAAAGGTCAAAAGATGCTGATGCTGATCAAAGAGTTGTTGTCGTTGAAAATTGAAGACGAAGAGTATATGACGTTGAAAATATTCCAATGATTTATAGATGTGTTACCCTGATGATGTTGATGATGTCCTCTCCTACTATTGTTGTTGTTGTTGTAGAATACCCTTCTTGTTAAGGGGGAGTGTTGAAATATTGTAACTTCGAAGAATATTCTATATGTATCTTTTGTGGTCCCCGACGACCCTACCGGGAAAACCACTTGTATTATCTTGTACCCCAATGCTTCTAATCGGAAGAAATAATAAGAGTCATGAGGTTGTCCCCTCTAATTCTAAAGGTGGGTCATTAGCACCCCAGTGTGGTTACTTGAGCCTACATGTGTAACTCGAGCCTACATGATTAACTCGAGCCTACATGTCGGATGAGTTAATTGAAGTGAACGAATGAATATAAATAGAGGTGTAGCTCTCCTCATTTGAGACACACACTCTCACTTGTGTAGTGCATTAGTGGAGAAGAGAAGTAGCTGGAGAAGGAGGAGGATCAGGCTTTGATCTCCTTGCTGGTTTTATCTTTTATCTTTTTGGGGCATCTATATTGAGGAAGCTTTTGCTGGGTTTTTCCCTTTAGGGTTTTCCCAGGATAAATCCTTGTGTTCCTTTTATATGGTTGTGCTTGTCTATCTTTCAGTGATCCTGTTTATATGCTTTTGTTATGAATATGAAATGAAATACTGATGTCTTAGCTAAGCATATGAAAATTTAACAACAATAAATTAAAGAGAGTAGTGAAGGCGTCTCCCTTCATTAAATTGATTATTTAATGAATTGGAGTCAATAAGGGTGCCTCCAACCACTTTTGATGGTCAGTTACACTTCAGCTAACCTCATTGGGGTTCATTGGAGTCATTGATGTGCTACCACTTGTTGGTTAGCATGCAGTGACATGTGTCTAAGTTACTTTCAGTTAGACTCAGTCATTTATTGCACTTCGACTTCAGTTAGGACTCAGTTGAGTCAATTAGGGTTTTGATCAGTGGTTAACTTGAGTGTTCACCGTGGCTTACATTCAGTTAAGCTAGAATCACTCATTCAATTCGAATGACCTCCTTGGGAATCAAATTTTCTTGGCATTCATGCATTTGACATGATTATTGTATTGTATTATCATTATTTCATTTGATTATACAAAGCTGCTACTTCCATTACAACACCATTTTGCCAATTTTATGCATATTTGTCAGAATTATTTGTGATACTATGTTTTCAGTTCCTAGACCACTATGACAAATTAATATGGTATTAGGAAGGAAATTTAGCAGTTTTCTCCTTCACTAGTTCCACCTCCTGAAGAGGCTCATCGAACTTGACACTCCTTTCGATGATGATCTATTTTATTTTGATATCCAACAGCTTGAAACCTTTTGATTCATTAGGATACCCAATAAACAAACATTCTATGGTTTGCGGTTGCAAAGCCCTCCTTTTATCAAGTGGAATTCGGGCCCATGCAATGGACCTAAACACCCACAAATTCGACACATCCGGCTTGTGTCCGAAGTATGCTTCGAAAGGGGTCTTCCCTTTCATGGATGAGTGTGGCACTCTGTTCTGAATATATGTTGTAGCATGCATGGATTCAACCCACAAATTTGAAGCCAACTTATTTGATTCCAACATATAGGTGGTCATCTCCTTGAGAGACCGATTCTTCCTCTCCGCTACACTGTTCTACTGGGGAGTGTAGGGAATTGAATGCTGGACCTGAATACCACTTTGGGAACTTATGTGCAGCAACTCATTACTGACATACTCCCCACCATTATCAGATCTCAAGTTCTTGATCTTTTGGTGAGATGCATTCTCAATCAAGGCCTTTAAATCAGTGAATTTTTCATAGACTTTAGACTTCTTTTTGATAAAGAAGACCCATGTGTACCTGTAAAAATCATCAATAAAATTCAGAACGTACCTTGATCCATTCATGGATTTGATAGGCATGGGACCGCTGATATCAAAATGTATCAGTCCCAAGATGCATGATGCTCAGCTTGCCTTCCCCCGATTGAACTTGTGTTCAGGGTGCTTTCCAACAACACAGCCCTTGCAAATTCCAGTGGTTTCCTTGATGACTGGGAGGCCTTCAACCATAGAATTTTTCTGTAATTGCTGCAAGTATTTGAAGTTGAGATGGCTGAATATCTCATGCCATAGCATACTAACTTCATTTCCATGAGTCAGCAATGTGGTGGGCTTTGCATCCACCACAAAATGGGAGAACTCATAGGCTTTTGCATGATGATTTGCAAGGCCTTTAGCTACAAGTTTCCTGGATGCAAGTTCTGTGATATCTACATCATTCAGGATAAATGATACTCTCTTGGGAACTCCCATATGTGTCATTTGATAAACACTAAGGAGGTTTGATGCCAGAGATGGTACATACAAAACATTTGAAAAATAGCCATTCTCAAGATCTACAGTACCTTGTCCTTCTGAAATGATGGTGGAGTCATCTCCCATGTGAATGGGGATGGATTTTTCGGTCTCCAAAGATGAGAAGGAGTCTCTTTCAGCCATCATGTGGTTCAAAGCTCCAGAATCGATCAAGAGTTCTTTGGACATAGAAGTGCTTTCCATGAGGGCATGACCTCTTTCATGCTGTGGTTCCCAATCTTGTTGATCTATCCTCCGAAATCTTTCCAGAAGATTGATGTGATTTCTCTCAAGGAGAGAGGTAGCTTCATCAATTTTCTTCTTCATGTAGGCATTTTCAGGGTGGAAGCCCTTCCCACAGTATGAACACTTGACTTTTTCCTTTCCATGATGCCCTTTTACTTTGTTCTTCTTTAAGCTGGAAGACTCTTCATGCTGCTGGTTTTCAACATTAGGATTAGGAGCTTTGAATTTAGTTTTTGGGTTCTTCTACTGCTTTCCTTTACCCTTCAGATATTTGGGCCTCAAGACATGGAGGGCTTGATCATGGGAGGATTTGATGATCCCCATCTGGACAAGCTTATCATGTTCACTTGTTAGGGACTCAATGAAGGCATTGAGTGAAGGCATCTTCCATCCAAGGGTTGTGAGCTTCCCCACATGGAATGTAGAGACAAAAAATGAATAATCAGCTCCAAGTTTTAAGAGTATGGTGAGGATGAGCTGATCATCCTCCTTCTCCACTTTACATTGCTTCAATAGTAAGACAATGTGCTTGAACTTTGTGAAAAAGTCATTCAAGGTATCGAAATTGGAAGGATGGAGAGACATCAACTCATTCTTAAGCTGGTATACTCTCAAACCATCCTAATTTCCATAAATGGTTTCCAATTTGTCCCAGATTTCCTTTGGAGTCTTCAATCCCGAGAGATGGAAAAGAAGATCCTGGGAAATAGAGAGGCACAAGAATCCGAATGCTTCATCTTTCTTATTTAAGAATATAGATTTGTTTGTCATAGAAGTAGGCTCTTCTTCAGTGTCCATAGTGACTCTATAGAGTCCTTTGGCATGTAGCTAGATCTCCATGTCTCCTTTCCATGAGTGGAAATTGAGCGGAGTCAAGAGTTCTATGGAAGAAGCCATCTGAGACTGCTGGAGCGAATGCTTTCACCTGTTAAAAACCTACAAATCAGAACAAAAGGGGCACTGTAAGGTTGGACAACATGCAAATTTTAGGCTTTCATCACACCCATCATAGTTGATTAAGCAAGCTTGACCAACAATTTCCTTACTTGGGGTATTAAGTGGTAAGCCTTGGCTTCTGGTGCAGTGCTGTATTTTTGAGCTTCTGCTCAATTTTTCATGCAAGATCTGTCAAAAAACTTGTTTTTGAGAGATCTAAGCTTCGTCCCCTCATGATTTATGATGCCATATTAATTTATCACAGTGGTCTAGGAACTGAAAACACAGTCTCACAAAGAATTCAGACAAATATGCATAAAATTGGCAAAATGGTGCTACAATGGAAGTAGTAGCTCTGTATCATCATTCTTTCATTTGATTATACAGATCTTCTACTTCCATTGTAACACCATTTTGCCAATTTTATGCATATTTGTTTGAATTCTTTGTGAGACTGTGTTTTCAGTTCCTAGACCACTGTGACAAATTAATTCTCATCTCCACCCAATTCCAATGTTTTGTCAGAGAGTGTTAAGATTGAAGTATTCTCTTTGACACAGTCTTTGTCTTGCCCTTTTCTTCCAGTTGAGAGTGAACTAAAACCAGCTGAGGTTTTCGTAGTTAGTTCCAATTGTTCTACGCAAGAGGAAATTTTGTCTCTTTCAATAGAACCCTCTCCAAGCACTGAGGTTATTTCCTTTGACTGGATTAATCTACAGAATCTCATCTTCATTCGAGTGTTCCTTTCCAAATATTTGTACGAGTTACTGCTAAGAGTATACTCCACACTATTGTTGACGAAGGGGATTCTGTTAGTATTCTATCCTCAACTACTTGGGAATCCATAGGTTCTCCTCATATTGTTCCAGCCACCGATCAAATACTGGATTTTAATCGAAGACCTACTGCACCTTTAGGGATCCTTCCTCATTTTCCTATCACTTAGGAGGGAAAAATGTCTGTATTGATGTTATGGTATTCCAAGGTCCCTTAGATTTTAATCTACTCCTTGAGTGAGATTATGTTTACGCCATGAAATTTGTAGTATCCACACTCTTTCGAGTAATGTATTTTCCCCATGATGGGAATATTGTGATCATTTATTAGCTTTCCTTTGTTAAACCTGGTCATCGTATGACTCCTAGTTATCAAATTCCTTGAATGTCCCGCACGGTCTTGTGGTTCCTTCCCCTTCACCTGCCGTACCTATCGACTTTGAAATTCATGACGAAGTACAGTCATTTGAAAACCAAGAGCTTCTTTTGATCAAGAGGAAGCCTTGGGGGCATGTCTCCAGTAAGGGGGAAACCTGCCAACCTCTGGACATCGTGTTGGATTAGAACTATTGGCAAGCATAGTTCCCATTCTGTGTCAATCTTGTTAAAAAATGAAGTAGATGTGTTTGAGAATGGTTCTTATTCTGTGTCAACCTCATTAAAAAATGAAATGGATGCTTGTGAGCATAGTTCCCATTCTATGTCAAGCTCGTTTAAAAATGAAACGGAGCATAGTTCCCATTCCGTGTCAAGATCGTTAAAAAATGAAATAGATGTCTTCAAGCATAATTATTCTTTGTTTCAAGCTTGCGTAAAAATGAAACAAGTCCCCACAAGCACAATTATTCTCTGTTTCAAGCTTGTGTAAAAATGAAACAAGTCTTTTTGAGCAAAGTTCCCTTTTCGTGTCAATCTTGTTAAAAAATAAAATAGATCCTTCCATTATGTCAAGACTCAATATTTGAACCTTCATTTCATCTGCTTGTAAAGAAGACGAAACAAAGCTTGGGGGGAAAGCATCCACCCTTTGTTGAAATTAATCTACCTAACAATAATACTGGGGGAAAGTACCAACCACTAGCCATCATGTTGGGAAAACACCCGTCAATGGGAGTCTTATTTATCATGCTTTATTTTAGTTTCGATCTCGCTAAAACATGAAACGACACTTTGAGCATTTTTTTTCTCTGGTCCAAGCTCGTTAAAAAATGAAGCACATACCCTGAGCATTCTTTCAAATGATCTTCAAGCTCGTTAAAAAAAATAATATGGTGTCGATCTTACTTTTCATTTTTCATGCTTTGGTTAAAACATGAAAAGTGGTTTGAGCTTACTTTATCACTTTTTCGTGCTTTAGATTCAAACATGAAAAAGGTTCTGAGTTCCTTTTATACCTTTGATGTGCTCGTAAGAACTCAGTGAAGAGGTATCGAGTGTACTTTTACTATTTTCCAGACTCGTAAAAATTGGATTGTGAAAAAACAACCCTAATAGAGTCCTCTTTAATCTCTTTTCAGACTCGTAAAATGTGAAAAGATCACCGAGTGAACTTGTCTTCTTCACGCTCATAAAAGGACCTGAAGAGTCGTATTCCTGGTGATAGTTTACCCCTTTTTCAGACTAGGGGACACTATTTACGAAAAATGTATACTCCAGCCAGTCATGACTGGAAGAGTTCTCCTAGGAATTATTTTATACTTTTTGGGGCCTCGGGGACTAAAGTTACAAAAAATTCCATTTTGGAGTCTTCTTAGTCATTTCAGACTCTCTAAACATGAAACAATGAATTATTTTACTTTAACTGGACTCATAAAATCAAACAATGAAGGACCCTTTCCAGGAACGAACCCCTCTTTTCTCAGGTTCATAAAACATGTGAGAATCGACTCATCACTTGATGAGCTACAACGAGTGTTTGTTACCCTCTTTTAAATCCTAAAAATGAAAAGAGTTACTCATCCTTCATGATGGGGAAATTAATGAAAGATTTTGTGTTTCGTTGGAATTACAGAAGCACACAGTCATTCTTGAACATGGCACTCATTTGCATATACATTCAGTACTTGGGTAATCCGTTTGTCTTCAATTCCTGCTGATTCCTTGAGTCGTCTTGCTCATTTGATTTGTCCAAGAATGTTTCCACCATCATTTTCATTGGAGTATTGGTATCGGTCTTCTCAAAGTCAGTACTACTAGGTCATGGCATGCCCATGTTCAAGAGAAATTTGGTCATCACTGCCTGCAATTATTTTACCTTCTATCATGTTGGTCATCTCTGATTCATTCTTGTAGATCACTTTGCTGTCCGGTTTGGTCTAAAACATTTGTGATCGCATTTCGTGTCGATTATGGGGGATACATCATGGCCCTCCTTCGATGAGTCTATCCGTGTCGACTTCGACACATCATCTAGGAATTAGACTTGGAAACCAATACAAGTACCTTAAAGCCTGCATGCCTTAATGGCAGGTTACCTCACTTTCAACATGAGTTCACATCATTGAATCTTGATTGAAATATTCTACCGAGTGTTTGAATTCAATTCCTTTATTCAAACTTGGGAGGATGTACTGAGATATCTTGGGAATCATTGACATAAATGGTGATTTCCCTCGCACTTGTTAACAATTTACATTCATGACTGGTAATCAAGTGGTTTCTACCATGTTCAACATTAAGACATTATAATCACATGATTAGATTCTTATCATTGCGGGTTTGGCTTGAAGACCCTAGGTTATCTAATATTTTTCCTAGGTTGCGATGGAGTTTGTTTGAATCATATTACATAGATCCAATTTGTATTGGTCGTGGTTGAGTTATCATCTCATCATGGATGCACGTGTGTGTCTAGTAGCCATGATTGTGTTCAGTCGGTCTATACTACCATGGATATGCAATGTATTGGTCGGCATCCATGTTAAGAGTTATGTGAGATTTGAGTTAGTTGTACTGCAGTAGCTTCCAACCAACATCCTTGCCTTCGATTTATTCACTTCACAAAGCATTCACCTATCACATTCCTCTAACTTCATGCTTTGCGGGGCATTCTATTACATTGAAATCTTGTCATCTTGAGCCATGTTTCAAACTTGTTCATAATACCTAAAGTTCCCTTAGCTAAACTAGATTGAAATTAAGGTTGTTCCTACCCCTTTTACCCTCTCTAAGTAGGTTGACGCTCTTCCTCTTAAGGCAAGGTGTGCCAACCCCTTGCTATCTCTCTTTCTACCTTGAAAGGGTGTGCCACTGACACTCTTTCCCTTCAAGCAATGTGTACCAACCCCTCTCTGGTGCTCTGTCTCGTACAATAAGGTGCACCAGTGGTGTTTAGATGGAAAAATTTGAAGCTTAGAGGCCCTTCTCAAAGGTAGATGAGGTGGACGTTCATCCCTAGCTTTTAGGTGAGGTGGCATTTGGTTCCCTAACCTAATGGGAGGATCCCTTAGATCTCTTGTCTTAATATTCAAACTACTCTATCCCTTTGGCCTTATTAATTTGAACCCTCTCTCCATGGTGAAGGGAGGAAGGACTATGGTACTCTTATGCTGGTGGAATTTCTAGGTGATTCCTATCATCCTTTGGGAAGAAAAATTTCATCCTTTGGAAGACATACTATCACCCTTTGGAGGCTTGGCTTGAATTGTTGGATGGAAGGTTGCATCGTTAAGGCTAGGTTGTGACATTCCTTCTTTATGTAATTCTATGTATTTCCTTAATTATAGTAATACAAACTCTTTCCATAAATATTGTTGTGTTGATGATTTTTATAGCTTTCTTCCTTAACTTTTATCTTAGATCAATTCATATCTAGATATGCTTGTACTGTTTGCTTGTTTCCATTTGCTTTACAGTGTTTGGTGGCTCAAGATCTGAAAGCTATGGAGCTTGGATCAAAAAAGAGGAAAAGGATTTGTAGACCTCAGGTAAGTGACCTATCTGCTAACTTGAATTTCTATTTGATCTAGGAAAGTAGATTGCATCCTGTACTTGATTTGTTCTAGATCCACTTGGACTAGGGAGATCTGGCTTGAGTCCACTTGAGTAGATTTATCCTGTAATAGTCTTCTAGATGTTAATTTCACTGTCTCCATGGCCTATCACAACATAATTAACTTCTCTTTCAAACTTTCCTTCATCTCTTCCCATTTATTCACTACCACTTCCCATGCTTCCTCTGCTTCTTCCCTAACTTGTTCCCCTATTTTGTCCAAGTCATCATCTGTGATCAAGTGGATAAATTGTACTTTTACTGCCTTCCTCTTTTTCCTTTGTGTGGAAGGGCTTGCCTCTTTATGATCCGTCCTCTTTTCCCCTACTGTTGGTGCAGTCTCCTGTTTTTTTTGGCCTGCACCATTTCTTTGTCCCAGTTCACCATCTTGCTGGTCTTCTTCTCCAGTACTATCTTTCTCGTCACTAGGTTCTTCCTCTGAATATTTGTCACGTGCCTCATATTGCTTGTGTTGCTCTTCCTTTGTGAGTGGAAATATCCACTCAATGTTCCAATCATTCACAATTGCATTGACATATTTCTCTGTTATCCTAAATAATGTTGGCAACTATCGTTTTCTGGGTCCCTTCTGGCTTAGATATACAAGTGGTGCATGCCGATCCTAACACGTTCTAATCCTTTGTAAATTTCTACTACTTCTGGTTTTATGCATGACGTTGTCTTGATAATATACCGACATTAGAGGAAATTTGAATTCTAAAATGGGTCTCCTAACGAAAATAATAAAATAATAAAATAATATTATAAATTTTGAAGGAAAAGACACAAAACTACTTTTTGTTTTCTTATTTTCAAGTAACGCGGGTTTTAGTGTATTTCTCATTTTTTATGGGGTGGGGTCCATCAAAAGTATGGAGTATGGGTACTCATTGGATGTGGAATTGAATTCTCCATCCAACAAGTGCTTTTTCTTGAAATTTGAGTAAAACCACATGGAGATAAATTAAAAATATGAAAACAAAAAGTGTTTTTTTATGACAAATATGCCAAGTAAACCATTATGGTTGACTCATTTCTTGAAATTATAATGGTTCTTGAACTCCAATGTATCAATGGATTGTTTTGTTATAAGGCCCATTTTAGACCCCAAATTTCCTCTAATGAGAGCATTTCTATAGACAAAGAATGCCACATTGATATCAGTCTACCTCCTCTTGTTCTTTGTAAACTTCATATTAACATATTTAGATGCTAAACATGGTTTGTTCAAAGTATCCAAGAATTTTGACTCATATGGATCCCTCCATTAAACCAATGCAATCAATATAAACAACCATGCGTAATGAAATGGTTGTGCTTTTTCTTGTGCCTCCCTGTAGTCTTCCAGAAACTCATTCCCTAAATTTTTTGACCAATTCATTTGTACGCTTTCTGCACACCTGTCTATTGCTACTATGACTCCTGCTACAACCTGATATTTGTGACTCTTCCTAACCAATTTGCAATACAACAACTATGTTGTGAGCCTTACTGCATCATCTGCAATCTTATCTACGCTAACCCTCGCCATGCTCTATGTGTACCATACTTCTCCTTCATTCTTTTAGATAATATTTTGTCCCGCGTCTTGTTCCTGATTAGCTATGTCAGATCCTTTCTTATTGTTGTTAGCCTCATTATTTCCACTATTAACTTGTTTTCAATTTATAACGAAAATATCCAACCATAGGAAACCCCCATGTACACAGCTCAACAACAACTGTACACAATTATTCACTTCCAGACTTTTTCCAAAATGTAGAATTTCTAACAAATTCAGTAGGCTTGAATGCTGCAACCTTGTCTCCCATTATTGTGCCTCTAATGTGATAGCTGGTGAGTTTGGATGGTTACCTGTTGCAAATAGTTTTTCTCTCCAAGATCCTAAAACTACTCCTTGATAATAATGTCATGATCTGCATACCTCAATTTCTTTATAGCCCCCAACATGGTACCCTAAATTGGCACGCCTTGCGAAATTTATGGTGCTTCCATAGGATATTGCTTCTGTAACCTCACTGGTTTTTCATCCATTTTCCTTAGAGGTAGATACTCCCTATGACAGGTTTCTAATTTGGAGGTGGATCCCCCCTTCCCTGCTCTTGTTCATGATGCGGGTGCTACCAGAACTTACTCTTCAATTGCCATAGAGGGATTATTCATTCATAACCCTCTCTGAATTGATGTTGGTACCTTTGGTGCTATCTTTCTACCCCTTAGTGTCTGCACTTGACTCGAATCCGCTTTGCTTTCTTTGATTCTAACTATTTTCAACTTATGGCCATCATCCGTCATTCTACTTGTTATTTTAACCCTTCTTCTTAGTTTTCTCGGCTGCCTTCGTGCCCATTTCTGCATTCAATGCAAACCTAGATTCATGCACCCATACCCGTATTTGGTCTAGATATAATCAATTTTTTCTCTCCTCTGTGATTCCACCAACGATCCTATGCATTTATTATCCTATGTTCTTGCAATTATGTCATTATTTTGATCTTTAATGTTCACACTTTAAAAATCTATTGATTCTTTCCTTGGAGTCCTATCTACGCTACCTCATCTATCTAGCGTGTTTCCTTATTGTGTTATTGGATTCCTCTTTCTTTCTTCAACATGTTGCACCTTCTGTACAATATCCCTCTTTTCTGTAACTTTTATTTTTCACTACAGAGAATGACGACTGACTATCCCTATACAATTTTAGCTGAATATCATTGTCAAGTCCTCCTAAGAGTTCCCCATTCAACTTCTCAAGTTGAATGCCCCTTGCCTTAGTGACTAATTTTATAACGTAAGGTCCTAGCGAGTGCATTTTGAAATATCCCAAATGCCTCATGAACTTATATCCCAAATATCCCTTCTTGAACTACTTCTAATTAATATGTTTGTCGTGCTAGGCCTTTTTTGTTAAAGTTTTGTAACTTCGGAAGATATTCCAGATGTATTGATTCCATTCCTCCTTTAGGAGATGAGTTTGGCCTTGTAAGAGCCATTGAAAGAATCAATGTAAACCTCCGGATGTAAGTCGGGTCAATAGTACCCAAGAGTCAATATAATAAATGTTATTTTTGGTGTCTTGCTAGAAAAGTCGACCCAATCAGTTAAACAAGTTGGCCCTATTAGGTTATAGGTCAAGTCAAATGAATAATATAAATAGGGAGGCACCNGAGAGAGAGAGAGAGAGAGAGAGAGAGAGAGAGAGAGAGAGAGAGAGAGAGAGAGAGAGAGAGAGATTCTACTATAGAAGATTAGAAACTATTCTTTTTGTTGGGGTTTTACACTGTACTTGGTCGATTTCCACATTGAGGAAGGTTTGCGAGGTCTTCTCCCTTGTGGTTTCCCCAAGGAAAATATTTGTGTTCTCTTGTGTTGATGTACTTGTCTTTCTTTCAGTGATTCTTTTCTTATGGTTATGATATTATGATGCTAAATGTTTTAGATCTTGTATAAGCATTAAAAATATAACAAGGTATCATATCCACCCTGAAAGAAGTCTTTGTGCAGCCGAAACACTACTACAACTACAACTACTAAAGATTAGGATTTCATGCTTGAAAACCCTAGAAGAAAAAAACTAGTCATGTTGGGACTTTCGCTATAAATCAATATTGGAGAAGGATAAGGAGATGAAACTATTACATCCCAAATATAAAATATTTCTGTACCCTGTGTAAAAGTTTCACCCTCAGATTCTCTATAATCTAGGAGATATGATTCCTCCAACTCAGGGTTCCAACCTCTCCTAGAATTCATAATTAAACAGGTGACCTAGGGAGAATTGTTATATCCAAATGATTTTTTTCAATATGTTTCAAATAGCGCAGGGAAGTTAGTTTATGTGGTAAACATTTCATACCCCGAAGGTGAAAGTCCGTAGAAGTTCATTATGCTAAACAATCCTGAAATAAGTCACCTTAGGAAACTTCACCTAAGTACCACCTGGTGAATCCAATTCTGCTCTAACCGGTGAGGTTGGACATAAGACAAACCACGCTAAATCAAGATAAATTTAAGACTATGAGGAGCATAAAATGTGTATCTATAGCAAAAACAAGATCAGTCAATTCTGTAGAAGTAACCAGAGAAAAACTAGGGATTCCCGTTCGTGGAACTTCCCTCCACAAATCAGTTGAAGAAGAAGGACTATCAAAATATCCGTAGGGGGGAAATTATTTCTATTTAATAATTTTCTCATTTTGTGGACTTGCAATTTTTGACCTAACACGGATGCCAGAGAAAACTAGGGCATCATATATTTTGCAGTTTTGGCCATAGTTTTGGGAAAATAAGCATGTTGCTCGGCTCGCCTTGAGGAGGCACATAATTCTAACCAATCAGATATGAAATATAGCCAAGTTGAAAAATTAGCATTTCTCTGTCAAACCCTAGGTCCACCAAAAGCAGTCTTCCATAAGATCCCTCAAGAAAACATCAAGTTGAAGCAATCTCACTCGTAAGTTCTATCCTCTCTATTTCCATTTTAGGTTCTCATGTTTATCACGATGAAAAAAAATATCAAGCTTGAGGACAAGCTTGAAAGAGTCGAGAAATTATAAGTATGGAATTATAGAGTGATTCTCATACTTAAAGAAGCATGCATGAAGAACTGTGTCAAAGAAGAATCTACAGATCCAGACAAAGATGAAGTCGAAGCAAAGCAAAAGAAGGACCTAGTCAAAACAAAGATGAGTATTTCCGTCTCCATTGGATCTTACATATATCTCCTTGAAGACTCCCAAGGATATGTTAGATGCAATAAAAAAACTTGTAAGAATATGAGCTTGAGAACTCAAATCAAGGATGTGAAGTTGCAATGTCAAAAAATATTCAATGTTACTTCACAAGGAGATATCAGCTCAAGGAGCAATTAGAAGTCGTTGAAGACAATGTCAAAGAAGCAGAAGCATAAATTATAATTTTGAATGGTATTCCAAGTTTAGTAAAGAGAGTTGTTCTAGTAGGAATATCAAATATGGAGGAATGCACGAAATAAGAAGATTGATTAATGGAAAAAGAAGAAGAGATGGAAATAAATCCCTAACAACACATGCCAAACAAGAAGGAAGAATATTCCCGCCAATAATAGAAGGACATATCACAACTCAATAGTTCAGTTGTGATGAGAAATGACACTTTGCAAAAGAATGTCGCAAGAAGGAAGAATGGAAGGATGATATGATCTAGAAGTACCAGTCGATCATACATAATGATGTTTGTATTTGAGTTCAATACATAAAGGGAAGTTTTATGAAGTCTTCCAAGTAGATATACAAGATCAATTATACCGCAGATCAAAGTTTCAAAAGATACGAAGCAAGGTTCATGGTTTCTATCAGAAAGAGAGAGTCGATTATGAAAAGAAACTACTCTAGGGGATACACACACCTCTTTAGTAGTAGAAATTACATTAGACAGTTGGTGTAATCAAAGTAGAAGAATAGATCAAGCAACCTATATGGTTTGAGATTCTCTATAGAGAACAACCTATGCACAAAAGGATTTGTACAAGCTCAGTAGGCACCCGTGGGATAGCACTTACAGTTACATAAGGATCTTGAGAATCAACTAAAGTAATTAGATCCCAACATTTACTACAAGGTTGAATATAGAATCCTATAAAAGATGAGAATCTCATAGATGGGTGCAAGAGAAAACTTGCAACAAAGTTCGATATGAAGGATATTGATATCTAGTGACCTTGACAGGTGACATAGATGGATACAAAGAATACTAGTAGCAAAGGAGGCTACCTGTCACTCCAATTTCCTAATTTTGGGCTAGGAAAAGAAGGGAAAGAACATAAGAAAGAATCCGATGCGCAAGAAAAGGAAGAAAGGTAAAACATGCGCGCGATGGAAAGAGAGACAGGATAAGGACGAAGAGGATTGGTGCGATGAGGAAAATCACATCCAGAGTCGGTGGAAGAGGCAGGTAGAAGAGTTAAACCTGGACAGGTGAAATTCAAGGAAGACTGCAGAAGGATGGACCAGTAGAAGACTAAAGGATAGTTTTGTGGCTATTTATGACCAGTACAGACGAGCTGAAAGATGTTTCCGTGGCTAGTTAAGGCTGTGGTTAATGAATTATAGGAATTTCCCAGTTAGTTATGGGTCGAGATTTAATGTAACAGAGATATTTTGTAGCTACTTGAGTATGTAATAACTGAGTTGTACTCAGTCAACCCTGCGTGGTCTTGTAAATACTATAAATAGGAGGAACCATCTCTGTATAAGGGTTGGTTCGGTTAGACATTAGCTTCATTTATATTCGGTAAGAGTAGAGTATTGTATAAGGTCAGAGAGGAATATGATAGTAGAATGTTGTTGAGTCATAGATCTACAACTGAGTGCGCAAACTGCTAGTAGAAGGAATCTGCAGCTGAGTGCGCAGATAGTAAAGTAGAAGGGTCAATCCAAGTTATGTGTGGATCAGTAGGATTAGATAGAAGAATAAACCAGAGAGCATGACATCAAGAAGAGTTTGAGCCAGATAGATATATCTCAAAATAGTTTGCAAGTTGCATATTGCAAGGTGCTATACACATTTCTCATGCCAGATGAAGAGCACCTTGGTGGATTTTCCAAGATGGGTTTCCAAGTTATTTCTTGTGTCAAATGAATGAGTGTTGTTGAATGTTGAATGCTTATGTGAATGTTTTCTTACTTTACATCGATACAGTTACTATGAATGTATGTCACAATATTACAAATCAGTGAATGAATGAATGTTTAAAGCATAGTTGACATGTTATGTATGAGTTCATGGTTAAACTGCTAAGTTATAATCTTAGTTGCACACTGTCAGTTAGAAGTAAGGAATCAGCTACGTAGCATAGTTGTACCAGTTTTTGAGTTTGAAGGACATGGTTGTGTCGCACGTGGGTTGTGGCACATGGTTGCACCGTTTTCGTGTAGTAAAAGACTCCATCCCTCCATCTTTGTCGAGTGCCTTGGCCATGCTCCAAGAGACTATAATCCCTCACCAACTGTGGAAACATGGTTCTGGAAGTTACACATTAAGATATCTCGAGTGAGACTGCACCTACCTTGTGGGTGTTTCCAACTGAGCTTGGTCTGTTGAGCCGATGTATTTTGGTGTCTTGTTGGTATTGTGTTGTTGTTGAACTTAAGGTCAAGACAAGAAGGTATATTAGGCCAACAAATGGTTCCATTTCTGAGACCCATAATCATTTGAGTTGAGAGAAATGTTGTGGCATTGGACAAAGAATGAAATCGAACATTGGATGAAGTCTAAGACGCTAGCATTCAAGAAAGAAGAGAGCGCAAGATCGCGGTTGAGTACAGAAAACTGGTTAGAACGATACATATACATTGATATTCACGAGATATTTGAGATATTCTTTGCAAAGTTTCCCATTTTGCTACATAAGTGGTTGTTAAGGTTGGAAACTCGAGAAACAAATTTCCAGAGAAGAGAAGTGGTTGAGTGGAGTGATCAGTTGGTTCACGAGATAACCAGTGTAAGTAACACCATCTCTGGAGCTGTTGATTTTTGGGTCAATAGTATTTTGTAAGGATAATTACTGAGTTTTTAGTAGAGACTATAACCTCATATAGTGAGGTCGAAATAAATTTTTTCCAAGGACCTCAACAATGGTATTTTTTATCGATAAGTAAATGGATAAATATGCTTGTCTATGAGAAGGGTATATTATAGTTGAGTAGTTGAGTCACATACCTAGAAGGAAGGCTATGTCACAGGTGACCTGTAAAGAAAATGGGAAATGGTGAGATGAGATGTTCCCAAGAAGTACAGAATCTGAACTAGACGCTGGAATCCTAAGGAGTGGAAGGAGATTCAGATCAAGGAAGAGAAGAAAGATAGAGGAAGTTCGATGAACTTCTAATCTGTTCAAAGAAAGTGAGCATGAACTTCACTCGCAGCTAGAGAAAGGGTCTTGCGAGGAAGAGGAGGACTATAGCCCAATTTCAGAAGGAGTTGAAGACTTTGAATACTCTATGGAGACACCAAGATCAGGATGAAACTACATCACACCCGGAGTATCGCCAGAGGTAAGGTATAGAGGCTCATTTCCTGAAAGAGTTGTCAATACTGATAGTGCTAGTACTGCGACTAGCACGCAGGAGGATACACCTCCGCTAAACTATTCATCATATAACCCCAACACCAACTCAATGGCCAGGAATGATATTCGGTTACCCACATTAATTGGGAATGGAGCAGAAGATCCAGAGCAACATTGGTTCCTCTGTGAAACTGTTTGGATGGTTTGCTTAGTTAATAACGTGGACCTAAAGAAAGTGCAGATGATCACGACTCTGAGGGGTCGCACACTGGACTGGTTTATGAAGTTCTGCATAGTACCGTAGAAGACCCTTAAAGAGATAGGACTCGTGATGATTTATGAGTTCATAAAACCTAAATATGGGTCGTAGTGTATCACCGAGATTAAGGAGATCAAACAGTCATTGGCAGAGTCATTATGGGACTTTGACCAATGGTTTAAAACTTTGATAGCCAAAGTAAGTTTCCAAATGTCGGATGTACAACATAAAGAGTGGTTTATTGCTATGATAGTACCACACATCCGAGGTCCATTAATGAAACAAAAGATCGAATCAAAGAGAGAATCACTAGAGCTGGAAATGAAGCTGGAAGCTTCGCCAATCGACGATGGTGCCACACGAATGGTGCAGATTCAATCGCAACTAGCTAATTTGATGATACAAATTCAGGATATCAAGAAGGGAAAGGAAACACAAGAAGACTTATGGTGTAAGAAATACAAAATGGATGGACACACTAAAGATAATTGTCCAGCCTACATGAACTATATCTCATCGGTTGTGCCAAACCCATTAAGTGACCACGACCTACCCTGGTGCTGCATATGCAATACTAGAGGACATCGCGATGAGGACTGTCTATAATTGAAAAAGATTGTAAGTACCCCAACAATTCTATTCTATAAATTTAATAAGTTAGTAGGGCATTAAGAGAAGGATTGTAGAGCATACCAACTCTTGAAGGAAAAGACAATATACACCTGCTTGATGAAGAATGATGGTCAGGCTCAGGCTGAACCGGTGTAAGCATCCTATCAGCCTGCGTAGTTCTCGTAGAATAAATATCAGAACTAGTATCATCCTCAGTATACGCCACACAATCAATATCAGCTACACTACCAATAGAATTAGTACCCCCCACAACAACCACACCCTTAGGGGAGGGGTGGTGGAAACTTCAGAGGAAGAGGAGGATGAGGATTTGGTAGAGGAAGAGGTCAGGTTACATGCTATTACTGTGGACAATTGGGTCACTATGCCAGATATTTCCAGGATCTTGCAAAGACATATTCATATTGTAAAGCGTAGGACCATAATGTGGAGCAATGTCCTCAGTTGATTGAAAAGTGGCAAGCTAGGACCATCACAAGTCCTAATCCTGCGCAGAATCTAAACCCAAATCCAAATCCTAAATTGAATTTCCAGATGATTGCTACTGAGCCAAGAGAACCAAGCATTGTTGTTGTAACAAAAGGAGGTGCTGCGACTGGAGCTGATCAAGATATACCACAAGAACAACTACAACCATAGGTGTGACACACAGTCCAGAAGAAAGTTCCATTCGACATCCAAAAACATAAGCAAGCCTTTTTGGATGTGAGACCAGAGTTTGTGGATCAAGAACCTTCGACATTAGCAGAAGTCAGGGAGATGCCTGAACGATTTCAGCAGATATTCCAGAAGAAGCTCCCAAAAAAGGTTAGTAAAATCAAGTCGTTTCTGTCAAGTTTCTTAGCGCTAATTCAAGATAAAGGTGCCATCACAGAACTACAAGAATTGATAGAAGAAACACCAGTAAAGCCACAACCTGAAAAGAAAGTTAACCAGGTCAGAAAGAAGTTTAAAATTGGGCGCGAGTTAAGAATGACTGTGCAAATAGGAGATTGCAAATTGGATTACATTATCTTAGACATGGGCTCTGACATCAACATTTTGACACGACAAACATGGGAGAGTATGGGAAATCCATGCTTGGAATGGTCTCCTATCTAGTTGCGAAGTGCAAATCAGGAAAAGGTCCTACAAATTGGAAGGTTGAGTCAAGTCCCGGTCGAAATTGAAGGGTTGTGCACATTTGCAGACTTTGAATTTATTAACATTGTTGATGACACGAATCCATATCCCGCGCTATTGGGGATATATTTGGCCATAGATAATCGGACCATTATCGATTTCAAGAAAAGGATACTCTCATTTGAGGATAATTAAATGAGGGTAGTATCGCCCATTGATCAATTGGAGGGACAAATATACGCCGAGCTTGTCTATAATGAGGGACATGTCGATTATCTTGACCAAATCTACAATTTCACTACTTTACAAGAGGACTACATCAATCCGACAACAGATGGAAACCTGAGCTGGAAGTGTGCTAGTTCTTGCACATCCGACTTAGGAGAGGCCTTGGAGAATTGGAAAAACTGGTTGCATGAGGTCTATATGAGGAGGTGCACTAGAATTACAAGGTCTGTGCACTAAGTGGAGAATGAGTTAAGAGAGTTTCCCACTTATGGAAAATTACCTAACCTTGCATCCTTCCTAAGTGATTTTGAAGGACTCATAACAGAGTCACAGCACTTGTCTGCATTAGACCATGTACTAAAGGCTACACCCACTAGATGGTAGGGTACACACAAGCAATTCATCTCAGAATGGCCACAATGCAGAAGTTTGATGAAAGTCATATTCGGTGAAGAATTCATCACCATGAGTCACAAGTACACGGAAGTTTCGAACCCCGGAGAGAACATAAATCAGTGTCACATCGCATTTGCAGAATACCCACGACAGGAATGGGTCTATCATTTCATCCACACATTGTAAATGACACCTAGAAGCTAGTATACATCTATGGAGTTGCGACAAGGGACTCACGATTGGGAATAGGTAGCTAAACAATTTGTGCACACATTTGAGTTTGTTAACGAGCAACCTATAGTTGATGTTGCTCTTCAAATGATCAAGAAGAAGATATTTGCTGAAATCCCCATTGAAGAGGAAAATTCCCACTAATGTAGTGCGACGATCCAACAATGGATGGCTTGTTACAATCTGAGTGGAGACCCAGATGATGACCCAACTAACATAAACATACCAGAATTAGAGGGTACACACGTAGTATAAGGAAGTGGCATTTCCAACAAACAGTTCCTAAAGTTGTTGAAAATAAAGAAAGGAAACATTGGGTCGCCAGAGAACCCAAAGTTTGCCAATATAGGCCATTATTGGGATGAAGAGATAGTCGTGAAGATCACTGAATTACTACATGAATTTTAGGATCTATTCCCTATCAACTTCTCAAAGATGAAGGGGATAGTAGGATATCTAGGGGAGATGAAAATACCCCTTAGACCAGACGCTAAACCCATTAAGCAGCGACCCTATAGGTTGAATCCAAGGTATAAGGAGAAAGTAAAAGCTGAATTGGATCGCGTGATCGATGCAGTAATCATTGAACCTGTTGAGGAATCAGAGTGGATTAGACCTATAGTGATCCAGGATAAGGAAGATAAGATCTGCCAGACGAATAATAACATTGAGTTCTTTCTACATGGTGAGGCCCTACGCAATTTTATAAGGAATTCCCACAGAGTAAGGGCAGCGACAGTGCAAAGGTATGCTGCATTTATAAACTTTTGTGCTGGTGTACATAACACTATTATGGAACCAAAGTAGGACCCAGACAAGCAAGCGCACTAGGAAGGGTTTATGATCACCGATGCAGACGTAGACGCAATCGTTTAAGATTTTCCAGCCAAATGGCGTGGCCCAGTAGAGGAGCCAATGGATCAAAGAGGAGACCAACATGAAAATGGCCAAGGGAATGGTTGGGGAAATAATCCATAAGAGGAAGAAGGAAATGAGGGTGGCGACGGGAAAGACAAAAGTTAGTCCCTTCCGACAATGAGGATAGTCATCACAACTCTCATGACCATGACTCTGAGGACACACCCACTGATGAGGATGTGCACAAGGGCCAGGAATTGCCACAGAACACAACGTCATACCAGCTGCAACACAAAAAGTGAAAAGCAAAAAAATTGGCCAACACAGTCAATTTAGCTGAGGAGGACATAAGTCCATTGTTTAAAGCAATTGTAGAGGTCACAAAGTCTAGTTTGAAGAGCCTAAGTAAGAAACAACTGCAATTGAATGACACATTGGTAGAAGATATCAATCAGCTGACTGAGGCTATCAATGAGGTCAAAATCATAGTCGAGGCTGAAAATTATGGTGTGGATCCCAGTACCCCACTAATAACACCAAAGCTGGTGCCACCAATAAAAGTAGAAATCCAGGAGCGAGTAATGGAGATGGGGATGCCTGAGTCTGACGATATTGTCCATGGGTTTGAGATACTAAACATGGAATTCTCTAAACTCATGCTGGCTAAAGTCTATGAGGTAGAGCAGGCGGCTGTGACCGAGGTACGACTAAGAGAAAATGCGGTGGCATATCAAGAAACCAAGCAGCAAAAGAAGGAGAAGGCATGTAAGATCCTCCTTAGAGAAAGAGAGTAGGAATTGAAGCCAGATAATAGATCAGACTTGCACTTACTAAAGCCATCAAGGAAGCAGTCGTAGAGTTTCCTTTGGAAGAAGGCCAAGAATATGTCGATGCGGCCGCAAAGGTAGCATGCCTGTCCCGGATTTCCACAGCCCTAAGAAAATAGGTCGAGGAATTACAGGTGTGATAGACACCAAGCACACCTCCTGAAGTCCTTGAAGAGTGCAGTAAAGCAGCATTTGAGGCTGCTGAAAGGACGTAAGCAAGAATATTTCACCTTCTGCGGACAGAAGTTGTTCCTCTGGTCTGAATGGTTCAGATCCAGAAAAAATGAGTGAACGACAAAGGATGAAGACCCTCCCTCGATGTCGTAGACACCTGGAATGCTGCTTTGATAGTGAACCTGTGTACTTGCAATCAGATCAAACACGCAAACACATCAAATCTACCAGAAAATAATATATTTATCCATGTCAATGACTAAGGAATCCAACAACATTTACATGCGAAATCAAAACAACAATAATGTGGGACGGAAATTAGCTTTGCATTAAGATGAATGGATAATTTTAAAACCAATTAATCCTTAGTGTCGACATGCATCTCCATTAAACCAACACTTCATCCCCATAAGCTCCAATTTTGCTCTCTATGCTCTCAAATGTCTTGGGCCAAGTGGTCAATACAACAACATAACAATACCTCTAAAGTTCCCCCCCTCAACCATGGACATGATCTTGTATTTATAAGGCTCAATGGATAGGAATGGTTGAGATATTTGTGGATGAGGTGGCCTCTAAGATCCTATGATGGGGGATCTCGAGCTCAACTGACCCACAATGTTAGGGATAAGAGAGGACACGAGGCTCATGATATAGAAGCCTAGAGAAACTTCTCTTTTTCCCATTTTACCCAGGGTACCGCTTTTCTCCTCTTATGACATAGCAGTTTAGGTTAGAACCACTTATGGACCAAAGGCCATAGGTGGTGGCACCGCTTATGGTGAACAAGATACAGGCGGTGTGAGCAAGGTACCATTCATGATTAATCGAAAAAGCGCGGTGCTGAGTATTTTTATGTAAGATTGACAAACAACATGGGTTTCCACTCCAGATGCTGGGATTAAGGGAAAACATGTAAGTCAAGGGTCTTATCACATGGTGGTGATAGGTTTTGGGTATAACAGGATGCCCCCCAAAGCATGAGTCTTAGAGGGATACGATAAACGAGAGCTTTGAGAGAACAAGTTGTCACTTCGAGGTGAAAATGTTAGCTCGATCGGAGCATGTCATCCAGTAGGAATCTGTAGTACATCAATATTTTTAACTCAAAAACAAGTAACTAACTCATGGCTGCAGACCAATACAAAGTATATCCATGGGAGGAATAAACAAGCATGGCTACTAGAATACAGCGTAGATCCATGTGATAGAGGACTCAAACTTGGACATAGATACTAGACATACAATGCAGATCTATGTCATACAGACACAAATTTGAGCATAGCGATGACCATAAAAATGTGGATCCATGCTAGATATACAAAACTCGATTGCAACCTGGGGAAAAGCAATGAGCGCTTTAAACAAATACCCAGATTCTTCGTCTCGTCTTTCACAAAGTACAATTCTATCCATGTGATTACAATGATCTGAAGTCGAACATGGTAGAAACCACTTGATTACAGGCCAATGATGTGAACAGTTAACAAGTACAAGGGAGAGCACCATTGATGTCAATGATTCCCAAGGTACCCTAGTACAATCTATTGAGTGTGAATAGATGTCCCGATGTCAAACACCCAGTCGATTCTATCGATCAAAGGTCAATGATGTGAACCAATGTCGAGAGTGAGAGAATCTATCATTCAGGCATACAGATCTCAAGGTACTAATTTTTGTTTCTAAGACTAGTTCCCAGATGATGGGCTGATGTTGACGGGAGTAGTCTCATCGAAGGAGGGCCATGATGAGTCCCACATCGACGACACGAAACTCAGAACATAGTTTTGGGATGATGTGAATGTAGTAACCATAGGATTGACTCAAAACTACTGACACAGAGACTGTTTTGACTGTAGAGGTAAACTTCTTTAACTTCCCTTTGAACATCAAGCTGCACGACAAAATACTTGGCAGCATGACTGAATGGGACGAATGCACGATGCGAAAGTGGACAATGCATTCTTTTGAAAGACTCAAAGGAGTGACATGACTCATGAAAGTGGATTGTCATGGAGACCAGCTGAATAACCAATTGACTAAAATGATATGCAGACAAGTGCCATGTTCAAAGGTAATGACAAACTACTGCCATTTATTTGCAAAATGATTCCCTTCCCATTTCCCCCATCATGACCGATGAGTGCCTCTTTTCGGTTTTACGAGTTCAAAGAGGGTAACAAACACTCGGTATAGGTTGTCTGAAGACAAGTCCAAACTCATATGTTTTACGAACCTGAGAGAGGAGGGGTTCGTTCCCAAAGAGGGTCTCTCAATGTTTAATTTAACGAGTCCAATGAAAGAAAACTTGGTATCATTCATGTTTAGAGAGTCTGAACGATTACGGAAGAAGACTCCAAAGGGGTCCTTTTTTGTATGATTTAGTCCCTAAGGCCCGAAAAAGTGTAAAATCATATCTTAGAGAACTCTTCCAGTCATGATTGGCTGGAGTGTTCCTTTTTCGTAAATAGTCCATCCGAACCGAAAAATAGATAACCTACCGTCGGAAAGACGACTCTTCAAATGCTTTAACGAGCATGAAGAAGACAATATCGCTCGACAATATTTTTGTATTTAGGGATCCTAAAAAGAGTTTAAAGAGGACTCCATGAAGTTTCTTCTTCAAATGCTTTAATGAGCATGAAGAAGACAATATCGCTTGACAATCTTTTCGTATTTAGGGAGCCTAGAAAGAATAAAAAATGGACTTGACGATCTGTTCGTGTTTAAGGAGCCTGAAAAGATGTGAAAGAAGACTCCAAAAGGTCTCTTTACACAATGTCAATTTTTACGAGCCTGGAAAGAATCAGAAACTAGCTCGAACCTTTGATACTAGGTTTCAAGAGCGTGACCAAATTGTCGTAACAAACGCTCATCGACTTTTTCCGTTTCATGGAAGTACGAAAAAGTCATAAACAAACTCCCAAAACTTTATCGCTGTGGTTCTTCTATCCTGCAATCGACTCAAAACAGGTGTTAAATGTGCTCATAACTTAACATTAAGGGATTATGATTGATAAATTTTGAATAAAATATGATTTTAAATCAAAACTATAGCATGTCAGACCCAAAAATGCATATAAAAGTAATGTAAATAGTGAAAATTCAAATCATTTTACTATTTACCCATAGTGGAGAGCATTTGGAGCACTTTCCTATTCATATCTTCAGCTGCTGATATCGAGAGTTTCCACCATCGGATTTGAGCGCCATCAGTTCCAGGTAACAGTTAAAACCCTACTCTTGCTTTTCATAGTCTTAATTTTTTATTTTGATGAGATTTTGGGCTTGTAAGGCAAGCCCTAAAACCATGGGAACAGGCACCGCGCTTATCCCTTGTGAGATACGTGGTACCTCACTAGAAGGGTGCCTAAAACATGGCTCACAGGTGGTGCCACCACCTTTCTCCAATGGCACACAGGCGGTGCCGGCCGTGGAGATTTTAAAATGATAGCGCAAGCAAAAATAAATCATTATTTTGAACTTAAATGATTAAGGATAATTCTAATATATGCTATGATTGTTTTTTTCAGGTCTTTGCTGATTAATCATGGTGATATGGAAATAAAGACAACATGACAATGATGACGCTTTTGCTAAAAGGAATGCAGGTTGTATAGCTGCATTACGAGACTGTGGGCTCCTAAAATTCTTTCGGACCCCAAGCATGGTATCACATGAGTGGTTGCTAGAGCACATACTCTAGATGTGGAATCCAGAGCAGCAACACTTTGAGGTTGGAGCTCATATATTCATAGTAGAGGTAGAGGACATCTACTTCGTGACCGGACTCTCGAGATGGGGTGCCCCCATATCGCTGACAAGTTTCCGAGGGGGGGATATTACCACACGAGAGTTGATAGACCGTCACTGTATCCCAGGGACGAGGACATCGCGGAAGAAAATACCCATCAGGGCAGTGATGGATGGACCCCTATGGACTGTCCTATTTACTATGTAGAGAGTGGCTGGGAGTCAGGGTGTGTACCAAGCTTCTAGGGCACACATGCTATATTCCATAGAGGCCATGGAACCTACAGTATTCAACTGGGTGGAAGCCCTGCTTCCGATATTCAAAGATAGGCTGACTAAGTGTCAGTAGGGAGAACTGAAGCAGTTTGGGTTTGGTTCCATTCTATCCTGCTTCTTCTTCAAGCGGGTACCACAGATGAGGCCTCAGGTGGTCTTCACAGAGCCGAGAGCACGGGACCCCCGCATGCTGAGGTGGGTCTAGATTATGGCTCGTACTGGAGCGGGAAGGGGGAAGGTAAAGTTCGATGACCCATTCTTTAGATGGATCTGAGATCAGATCCTCATGGTGGAGGATTATGCTTACATGGGTACAGACTCAAGTGGAGACCCTGACCTACCACTCCCACCTAGCGGACAGTGGGGTGACATCGGTAAGAAGCAAGAAACCCTAAAATGGATATAATTTTTTTTATGTTTTTTAATGTTTATATTTTTTATGTTAAGTAATGAGACCTAAAAATATTCATGCAGATGTTAGAGCAGCACAACCCGGGGGAGATTCCCCATTGGATAGACGAGCTAGGGCCCGCTTTATACCGCAGGGCGATGATATCATCGGGGAGTTAGAGGAAAACCTAGAGAGGTTGACCTTGGATATCCCTGACGCTTCCATTGATGACCTCCCTTTGAGGTATCAGAGACCTACAATAGGAGTACTAGGTCGATTTAGTAGGCTGCTACGTAGAGTAGCCCAGGTAGTGATGTGCTACCACGAGCATCACTAGACATTGTGTGTATGATATATCTATTTAAAGTTGACAACTTCAGGATTTTGTATGGTGATTTTTTCCTGAAAGCCTACATACTTCAGATGAGGTCTCGAGACCTATTTTTTGTAAACATGTTCATATATATATATATATATACATACTTTTACCTGGTGTTTATACGTCTCAAATGGTGAATGCATTTTACATGAATTTTATGTGTCTTTAATTGTTTATTTACAATGAACCATATTTGATTTAATGTCATGAATGAGAAATATGCCAATCTAGGATGTAATTAGCTAATGATTCAACAACTACATTATGTTCCCTAGGGATATGCCTATAAGTGATGGTTTCAAATGATGTTTCTAGAAAGTGTACTCTCTGGAAGAGGTGGAGAAGCACAGTAGTTCTAATGGTATAAACATGATTTAGATGACAAACCACGAGTTGTGAGTCCATCAAGACTACCATATTATGAACATCGTGGGAGATAGCTTCAGTCAAAAGACCTATGACTGCTCAATACTTGACGATGTTATTGGTAGTGGGACCTATACAAACCGCTCCTAAACTGACCAAATCTTCAGCCGGGGAATAGAGGACCCAAGCAGCTGAGGCGAGATTCAAGGTATGGCGGCAAGAACCATCAGCAAAGCCATAGAAAGCCATCTGCTTTGCATGACCAAAACATGGTATAAACAGATGTGGACACTAATCTCAAAACCATATTGAAAATACTAAAAGCACACTGAAAGTCAAGCAATATACATATATACAAGATACCATCCAAGAAAGACCTAGGCATAGTACCTTTTCAAGTACAACCCATTGCAAGGTTGCCCCAAAGGGATTCCACTGTAGCTAACGAGCTCATAGGCTCCTTTCTCTAAAACCTTAGAAATGACGAAAGGACCGTACCACATGGACTTGAACTTACCCTTCCCTAGTTTGTCATATCTCTGGTTGTAAGTCAAAACTAGGTCACCCTCGTTAAAGGCACGAGGTTGGATGGATTTATCATACTGCGCCTTGATGCATTTCTTATGTGCCTCATTATCCAAGGCAGCATCTCTCCGAGTCTCGTCAAGGTTATTCAAGTACAAAAATATTTCTTCCTTCGCGAAAGTGTCTGGGAGAAGTTCAACGTCAAGTTGTAAAGATGGAATCTGACATTGAATCGGTAAGACAGCTTCGAGTCCATATATAAGCTGGAATGGCGTGAAACCAGTGGTTGTTTTCACTGAAGTCCTATAATCCCAAAGAGTGGAGAAAAGAATGTGGTGCAAGTTGGATTTATGATCTCCAACCATCCAACGAAGCATAGTTTCCAGAACTTTGTTAATGGCCTCTACCTGACCATTAGCTTGTGGATAATATGGCGTAGAGTTTTCATGGTGAAAACCTAGCTTGGCACTCAGGTCCTCCATCATTTGATTACAAAAATGTGATCTGTGATCAGTAACGATGGACTGTGGGACTCCAAATATAGCTATGATATTATTGAACAAGAAGAGAGCGACAACCTTACCATCTTCTACATATGTAGGCATGGCCTCAACCCACTTTGTGAAATAGTCCACGGCTATGATGATGTAACCATGCCCCTCGATTGAGGTAGGCTTACAATGCATAAAGTCAATCCCCCATTTGGAAAATGGGCCAGCGAAAATGACGGGGTGTAGCAGAGCAGGATGGGTGCGCTTTTTGGGATAAAAATGTTGACAAGGTGGGCATTTCTTAACAGCCTCATGATAGTCTTTGAAGACGGAAGGCCAGAAATAGCCAGCGCGAAGGATTTTCTGGGCTGTAGCCATCCTAGATAAATGACCACCACATGCTCCAGAGTGGCAATCATTCAACACATGATCAGCCTCCTCATGGGTGAGGCATCGCCGGAGAATAGAATCAATCCCATGTCTATACAAGGTATCATTTAGGATGAGGTAGTATTTAACGTGGTGACGGATATGGCAGTGATTGTCACGGGATAAATGCGGCTGAAATAATTGTGTTTGGAGATAAATAAGCAAATCTCCATACCATGGATCGGTAGTGCTGATCAGGAACAGAAATTCATCGGGAAATGAATCACTGGGTTCAGATTCCATTGCAGCACAGGGAAGATCACACATGAGCTCAGCAAAGACCAAGGATTTCTTTGATGTGGCTTTGGCTAATTCCAGATCAAACTCCTATAGTATGACTATCCATCGGGAGTACTTGCCCCCGAGCACCTGATAAGTTGGGATGTAATACATAGGGTTCTGGTCTGCCAATACAGTGGTTGTGCAGAGCCAAATGTAGTGTCAAAATTTTTGTACCGCAATGACCGTGGCCAATGCTAACTTCTCCACGTGTGAATATTGGGTTTCAGAATCTATAAGATTCTTACTAGCATAGTAAATCACGTGCTCCTGATCGTTGGGATTTTCTTGTACCAAAACTATAGCAATGGTAGTAGCAGAGACAGCAATATACAAGAGAAAGTCCTTTGAATAATCCAAGGGGTGTATCACGGGTGAATGAGTAAGAGCGTGTTTGAGATTATCAAAGGTGCGTTGGGCTTGGTCATCCCAGAAGAATGGGGTGTCCTTTTTAAAGAGATGCATATAGCCATGCGTTTTCTTTGCAAAATTGCATACGAAATGGTGGAGGAAGTTTGCCTTCCCTTGCAAACTTTGGAGTTCAAGGAGATTAGTTGGGGCTGTTAGAGCCAAAATGGAAACAATTTTCAAAGGGTCTATTCGGATGCCATCTTTGGAGACCACAAAACCTAGAAGACGTCCCGTCTCAATGCAAAAAACACATTTATGCGGATTGAGCCATATATTATAATGACGACATCTCAGGAATATGTCTCTAAGATGACCAGGGTGGTCCTCCCGTCACCGTGAATGAGCAGAGAGGTCATCAAGGTATGGTTCAACAATATGTTTAATATCGTGAAATGCATAGGACATCACATGCTCGAATGTGGCTCCAGCATTTTTCAAGCCAAATGGTAACTTCTTATATGCAAAGGTTCCCCATGGGAAAATGAATGTCCTCTTGTGCTGATCGGTGGGTAATATCTCAATTTGATTATAGCCAGAGAAGCCATCCATAAATGAGAAGATGAAACTTCCAGAAAAGTTGTTGATAATCTGATCGATGTGCAGAGTAGGAAAGTTGTCCTTGGGACAAGATTTATTCAAATCCCTAAAGTCAATACAGACTCTAATGGTGCCCTAATTTTTATTGACAGGGACAATGTTCGATACCCATTCCGTCAGGGGTACTGGATAAATAAACCCAGCTTTGAGAAGTTTCTCAATTTTAGCTTTAATAGCTGTGGCCTTCCGTGGATGGACTTGCCTTAGTTTTTTCTTGACAGGCTTGGCCATGGGATAGATTTTAATCTCATGGACCACAATGGATGGGTCAATCCCTGACATCTCTTCATAGGACCAGGAAACACTATAATGGAATTATTTGAAAAGTGCCCTGTATGCTTCAGATTCATCTGCTGAGCAGTTCTTCCCAACATGAACATGCTCGATGCTACCAGGATTGGCTGATATGTCAATCGAATTCGTCTGAGTAATGTTGCAAAGGTTTCCTTCATAATCTATGTTTTGCAACAATATGGGACTTTGGGGTACGTTGACAACATCAGCAGGAAACATGGATGCATAATCATGGTTAACCGAACTGGTGTTGGGGAGGAACGTGGATCTATGATGGTGATCCTCCCAAATGGACTCATCCGTACTCATGATCTCCGTAGTGGACTCATCGAAAGGAAAAGTCTCAAAGAGATAATACAGAACAGGAAGAGAAGGTTCTAACCAGTAAGGTAAATGGTAAGGATCCAAAGCCACTAGATGAAGGTCATCAGTGTGATCATTGGAAAGGGTTTGAATGGTGTCATACACTACTTCATGTGAACTCAATGAAGTGGACTCAACAACTTGTTTTCCCCTAGGCTCACAATCAAAAGAGGCAATCATATGGACTATCGTGAAATCCATGTTAGGAGTGGATGGAAAAATCCCCATAAGGGATGAATCCTTCAACATGCCTATCCCAATCGACTGGTAAGGAGGAGGGGACTGGACTAACATGGGGATGTTATTAGCCGTAGAGGTAGTAACATCCGACGTACAGAAATCAAGTTGGTCAATAGTAACAATTCTCCCTAGATGCAGAAATTGGACTGTTCGGAATACTGTTGAAGCGACAACAGTCATGGAATAGAACCAATTTCTTCTTAGAAGGAGGTTGTAGTCTAACGGGGAATCTATCACTTCTACTTGAATAGAAATGGTTGTTCCCCCAAGCTTGACTGTGAGGGATGATATGAGACCATGGGGCTGGAAACCTCATCCGTCAAAGGCCTTCAGAGTCGTAGGTGATGTTACAAGCTCGAGAGAGTAGAGGGCTTTCCAACAAGACAGAGAAAAAACCGAGGTTGAAGCTCCTTCATCTAGTAACGTTCTAAGAACATTCTTTCCCACTACTTTTGTAATGATCTGAAAAGCAAGTTTATGATGTAGCATAGACTTATATTTCTCAATATTGAAATGAATCAAATTAGTATTATCCGGGTCAAAAGCTCCTAATGTCGTTAACAAGTTTTTGCGCTGTGTAGGACAACTTTGGAGTAATTCTAAGGTAGAAATTGCACAAGGTGCCATTGGAGGAAATTTGAGGTCTAAAATGGGCCTCCTAAGGAAAATAATAAAATAATAGTTAAAATAATAAAATAATAGTTATTAATTTTGGAGGAAGAATGAAAAAAACTACTTTTTGTGTTCGTATTTTCGACATATCTCCTTGTGTTTTTACTCAAATTATGAGCGGGAGAGCTCGTTGGATGTGGAATTTAATTCAACATCCAATGAGTACCCACACTGCATACTTTTGATGGACCCCGCTACCCGAAAAACAAGGAATACTTGAAAAAATGTGATGATGACATCATCATCACATTTTTTCAGGTATTTCTTGTTTTTGGGGTAGCGAGGCCCATCAAAAGTATGAAGTGTGGGTACTTTTTGGATGCACAATTAAATTTTACATCCAACGAGCTCTACCGCTTGAAATTTGAGTAAAAACACAGGGAGATACGTCAAAAATACGAACAAAAAAAGTAGTTTTCTTTTATGACAAATATGTCAATTCAACCATTATGGTTGACTCATTTTATTGAAATTCTATTGGTTCTTGAATTCCAAATCAAAAAAATTAGTGTTGGCGCATTTTCTTATAAGGCCCATTTTACACCCCAAATTTCCTCTAATGTTGAGCGAGATCTTCAACTACATTATAAAATTGAGCAACTCGGGCATTAAGGTTGAATACATCCTTCCGAAGAGTACTCTTGGGTGGACGCAAAATCATGTTGAGAGTAGGATTCTCGATGGTTAGGGGGACAGTAGACAAGGACTCAGGAGAACTAGTAGAGGGAGCTTTCCCTGAAGAAGAATGATCTTCATTCTTGTCTATGGGTTTGTCATAATTCTGACTTCGAGTTTGCCTATTAATGGTATCCGAGGACATCATACGAATTTCCTTTGATGAACTAGAGTTACCCTAATTAGACATGTGGTCTATCAGTTGTTGTTGAGAGGGAAAGGGATCCGTGAGTACTGCAGGTGCGGGATTTGATTTCAGAAATTGGGAGATTTCGTCCCAATGGGGACACTCTTTTGTGAAATGGTCACCTCCGCATAGCGGACATGGATATTTTGCCTTTATTTTCCCTTTATCGTTATCATTGTTGGTTGGTATTGGATTCTCCTGTTGGTTTTTGGGTTTTTTATTCTTACTTTTACCCTTCTTTTTATTATTTCTTGAGGTTTGAGTACTTTGAATAGAATTAACCTTGGTGGAATCCTTAGGAGTCAAAGGAGTAGGGGTGGTAGTCTGGGGTTGCTTGGCAGGTTTCACTGCTGACGGGGACTGGATTGAACCAACAATCCCATCAACCAGTACTTCTGCTGGTGGCTTGGCAGGATCGGTGCTTGGGCGAGGAGCTTGAGGAATTAAGTCATAAAGAGTTCTAGACTGGGAATAGACCAAGTCTAAATATTGGACTCGAATAATAGCATGCTCTTCAGTAACGACACCACCCATAGCCACATCTTGGGCAATTGGAGGCAACAAAGATTTGGTAAACCAATAAGCTAATAACTGATCCGGAATAGGGACTTTAATAATCCTTCTCCACCTTCTCTGCTCATGGATATGATCGAATATGTGGGTGGAGGTGTTCTGTCGCAGAGAGGTTAAGAGATTAGTACCTGTTTCATAACGAATAGGGAGCTAAAAGTGTGTAAGAAACACGGTTGCCAAGGAGCCAAAATCCACAAACGAATGTTGTGGAATTTCAATGTACCACTTCACGGCTATACTGGTCAAATTTCATTGAAAGAGTCGTAACCGAACCGAATCATCCATGAGGGAGTTTGAAGAACACCACAGATGGAATTTCATGACTTGGTTTTTCAGATCATCTCCCTGCTTCCCATCGAACTTTGGGATGTTCGATGGTAACTTTACCGGAATGGGAGGCCACGAGGGATTGTGTCGAATGGGGTCATTAATCAACTTGAACAAGTCAGGTAAGTCCAAAGTTGCTAGGAAAGGTAACTGACAGTTAGGTTGCACATACTGGTAATATTGATATGGCATATAATTACCAGTAGAACTGTAAGTGGACTGATAGACAGGTTGTTGTGATGAATAACTAATGGAAAATCCACCTAGAGGGGGTTGATTTTCGAGATCAGGACCATTAGGACCACTAGGGCCTTCGAGAGGAGGACCACCAGGACCTTCGGGACCACCAAGACCATTGGGAGCACCAGGACCACCGGGACCACCAGACCCTCCAGGGCCACTAGGAGGTAAACCTCCAAAGCCTTCGTAACCACTAGGAGGAGGGCCACCAGACCCTCCAGGGCCATTAAGGGGAAAGTCACAAGGCCCCCCAGGACCACCAGGACCATTAGGACCATAAGGAGGAAAGCCACTAGGCCCTCCAGGACCATTAGGCCCCTTGGCGGGAGGACCACCATGAGGGGGTCCTCCAGCACCTCCCACAGTATGTATGGGTATCCCCCCCATAGCTGGCATGTAAGACTAGTTAGGCTGCCCCCATGGCATGAAAGTATTACTAGGGTATGGAATTACAGCATAAGGTATTACTGTAGGATTGGATGGACAATTAATATTTCCTACAGGTATTTGATAACCATAACCTCCATAATATTGAATGGTTACAGGTTGTGCCCCCAAGGGCTGACCTGAACTGGATGGGGGATTAGCCATATTAGTATGGGTGGGAGGGACATAAACTATAGATTTTTCTATATTAGAGGTCTGTCCTTGAATAGGTACAATTTTGGTGTCGGATAACGTAGGTTGTGCCGGGGGTTGCCCCCTGGTACTAGAAGGTAATGACTAAACGGGAATTGAAGGTTGGGCCCCAGGTGCAGAAGACCTGGGAGGATTGGGAATAGACATAACATAGGAGGTGGTGGGGTTGGTAGTTTGACCTGGGTTGTGTGGTGTTACTTTGCAATCTATAATCAGTTCAATGGGTCTCATAGAATCGGCAAGTGAACGGTATCCCACAGGAACATTTGTGGAACGTGATGGTGGATTGCCCAATATGTCATCTATTTTTCTTTCAACCTCCTGTGCATGGAGAATGGCTGCATGGTATTGTCTATGTTCTTCTTCATCTGGAGAAACTTCTCCAGAAGAGTTTAAACGTGTGCCAAATGAGGCAATGGCTTGTCCTATAGAGGTATCCCAAAATGGAGCATTGGGACCATAATCCGGACGGGTAGTATCATCAACATGACCTTCTATGGGAGAATGGAACGAGGTGTTTCCTGAGAAGGTTGTTGGACCAAGGGAGGAGAGTGTGAAGAATATGGTCCTCCAATTTCTACAACCACATCATCTCCCACTTGGGAGGTGGTAGCAGCTCCTTGTTCGGTAGCTTCCATTGGATTTTCTCCTGAACCAAGAATAAAATCAGGTGGCAAGTTTCGTACTCTTCTAGACTGTCTTAAATCAGCCAGTTTGTACAGTTCCTATCTAACCTAGGGTTTGAAAAACTAGAAAACACACCAAAAAATTTCCCTACGCAAACCATAGGTCAAACAAGCACACTTAAAATGACAGGAGGAGTTCAGATAGTCAGGTCTCTCACCAGGATTGTCAAGAAGGTGCCACTCATGATATACCTCTATGGTACATGTGTAGTAATCTCCCTGAATGCTATTTTCGGTGTATGGATCCAAGCAAGAATACCAAATGGCTTTTCTCAGATGGATAAGGTATCCTAGTGGGGTTTCCCGATATACTCAAGGTACATGGGAGCTCGAATTGGTAGTAGTGCTGTCTAATGCATAACTGTACACAAGGAGCCTTTCGATATACAGTCGAGTACGTGAAGTACCTTTCTATATACCTCAAGGGTACGTGAAAGGCCATTCAATATACCGACAATACATGGAAGAACTGCGCGAGTCCCGATATGTAATGCGAGAAAATAACAACAACTCCTACACTTAACGACGCCCGAGCATGTCTCTAACCTATCACTCCAATTGCTATGTAAATTTTAACCTATAACTACCATTAATTTTAAAATGGATGGTTAGGTGAATGCATGGTGTTTTGACAGAAAAATTAAAACCATGCAATATGCGTATGCAAATATTTCACTTTACCGTTTAGTATGCCTACCTACGGGAGGGAAAAAGAGTATTTTCTTTTGTTTAAAAACCAAAAATATTTCCAAACAACAATCTTGAACACAAAATCACAAACAAGCAATACTTTCTAAACTGATTTCTCTTTTCTTAAAACAATAAGAAGTGGAAGAATCTCTTTTCCTAAAAGAAAAAACAAGAAGCACACTACATGCATATGCACTCTATTTTTCAATTTTTCTTAAAACATAGATAAATCTAACTTAAAACTACCATATTTTTATTTTGATGAGATAGTAATAAATGCATAAGAGACAAAAGAACATAAATATCCTAGCTTGTAAGGCCAATCAAAGATCCAATGTCTAATGCTCAATGATGATATCCTAATCTCAGTCAAAAATTTTCTTTTTTAAAGGAAGAAAAAAAAGTTCTCTATGAAAACAAAAAATGAAACTAAGATGCTAATCAAATGTTTTTCTTTCAGTCTATGTAACATAAATGAAAAGAGATCTTACTAACACCCTAAGATTTTCAAAAAACAAGAAGTCCTTTCACAATCACAACAAACAAGCACAAAATTAAATGAACAATCAATAAGCCTAACCTAGCTTTTGAATTTTCCAATCAAAGCAATCTTTAACCATAAAATTTCAAACCACAAGCACCAGATTCTAATACACAAGCCTGACAATGCAGGGCTGAAAGAAAATTAACTCAATTTTTTTGCAAAAAATGAGAAAAAAGAGGTCTTGGAATGATTCCTACCTGGCACCGCGCTGTAGGGGTCTTTACAGAGCAATTTTGGACCAGCACCGCTTCTCGTCAACAGGAGTCAGGTGGTGGCACCGCGTGCTACTAACTAGGTTTAGGCGGTGGCACCGCTTCTCGTCAATTGTATAAGTGTGGTTCCCTGTATAAATCCAAAACATAAAGGAGAACGACAGATCAATTCAGAAAAAGATCAGATCAAGGTAAAAACTGATAGATTGAGAATAAAAGAGGGCATAAAAGGTCAAAATAATTCAGATCTATACAGATCTGGAAGTTTCAAACCAAAATCCACCGAGTCAGATAGCATATCTAACTGAAGAGAGTTGGAGAAGGAGCCTGGATTCAGACAGGAGTTGAAGAACTGAGGAAGATCAGATCAACTGAGACATATATCTATTCCCCAGCGGATTCACCATATTTGTAAGTAGGAATATTTCACCTTCTGCGGACAGAAGCTGTTCCTATGGTCTGAATGGTTCAGATCCAGAACAAATGAGTGAATGACAAAGGATGAAGACCCTCCCTGGATGTCGTAGACATCTGGAATGCTACTTCGATAGTGAACCTATGTACTTGCAATCAGATCAAACACACACACACATAAAAGCTACCAGAACATAATCTATTTATCCATGTCAGTGACTAAGGAATCCAACAACATTTACATGCGAAATCAAAACAACAATAATGTGGGACGGAAATAAGCTTTGCGTTAAGATGAATGGAGAAGTTTACAACCAATTAAGCCTTAGTGTTGACATGCATCTCCATGAAACCAACACTCCATCCCCATAAGCTCCAACTTTTCTCTCTATGCTCTCAAATGGATTGGGCCAAGTGGTCAATCCAACAACATAACAAAACCTATAAAGTTCTCCCCCTCAACCATGGACATGAGGTTGTATTTATAAGGCTCAATGGATAGGAATGGTTGAGAGATTTGTGGATGAGGTGGCTCTAAGATCCTATTATGGGGGATCTCAAGCTCAACTGACCCACAATGTTAGGGATAAGAGAGGACATGAGGCTCATGATCTAGAAGCCTAGAGAAACTTCTCTTTTTCCCATTTTACCCAGGGTATCGCTTTTCTCCTCTTATGACAGAGCGGTTTAGGTTAGAACTGCTTATGGACCAAAGGCCGTAGGTGGTGGCACCACTTATGGTAAACAAGATACAGGCGGTTCTAGCAAGGTACCACTCATGGTTAACCGGAAAAGTGCAGTGCTGAGTATTTTTATGTAAGATTGATAAACAACACGGGTTTCCACTCCAGATGTTGGGATTAAGGGAAAATATGTAAGTCAAGGGTCTTATCACATGGTGGTGACAGGATTTGTGTATAACAAAGGATAAGGAGAGGAGAAACAATATGCACTAAGGCAGTGGAAGCCGTTTCCACAATGTGGGAATCGCTTCTGGACGATGAGAATTTGGAAAAGAGTAAAGAAGATGGGTGACAAGCTGATTTAAAAATCATTGCGGTGAAGGCATACATGAAGAAGATGCCAATCAAAGAAAGGTGCTCGAAGGTTTTAGAGCTAAAGCAGCTACAACAGGAAGTAAAAAATCTTTATGACCAGGAACCAAAAATAAATGATAAAATAACAGAGCATCATTTTTAGGCAGAACGCACTATAGGAATCCTTCAGGCTATACAACAGAAACTCCAGTAGTTATCAGAGTCACAGGGAGAGGGATCACTGGAACATATTAGTTTCGACTGTGTGGGACAATTGGCCAAACAGGTAAAGGAAGTAATAAAGGAAGCTTCCAAGGCGTAACAAATTTTGAAGGAATTTCAGGACAAGGTTGGTCCTGCGTCGCAACCTGCACTAGAAGCTTGAGTTTTGCAGATACACAAATTTTGCTCAATTTTGCTTAGTGACTCGGGACGAGCCACATGTGAATGTTGGGGGCCAGTTGGTCCAGGAAAACAAGGGAAAGAACATAAGGAAGAATTTGATGTGCAAGAAAAGGAGGAAAGGTAAAACATGTGTGCGACAAAGAAAGAGGCAGGATAAGGACGTACATGATTGGTGCGACGAGGAAAAGCACATCCAGAGTCGGTGAAAGAGGAAGGTAGAAGAGTTAATGCTAGACAGGTGAAAGTCAAGGAATAATGTAGAAGGACGAACCAACAGAATACTAAAGGACAGTTTTGCAGCTAGTTATGACCAGTATAGACAAGTTGAAAGATGTTTTCATGGCTAGTTCAGGCTGTGGTTAATGAGTTACAGGAATTTCATGGCTAGGTATGGGTCGATATTTAATGTAACAGATATATTTTGTAGCTACTTGAGTCTTTAATAACTGATTTGTACTCAGTCGACCCTGCATGGTCTTGTAAATATTATAAATAGGAGGAACCTGCTCTGTATAAGGGTTGGTTTAGTTAGATAGTAGCTTCATTAAGAGTCGGTAAGAGTAGAGTGTTGTAGAATATTTGAGAGGAATATGATAGTAGAAGGTTGTTGAGCTGCAAATCTACAACTGAGTGTGCAGACTACTAGTAGAAGGAATCTGCAAATGAGTGTGCAGATGGTAAAGTAGAAGGGTCTATCCAGGCTGTGTGTGGATCGGTAGGAGTAGATAGAAGAATAAATCAGAGAGCATGAGAGAAAGAAGAGTCTAAGCCAGATAGATATATCTCAGAATAGTCTGCAAGTTGCAGACTACAAGGTTCTATACACATTTCTCATGCCATATGAAGAGCACCTTGGTGGTTTTTCCCAGATGGGTTTCCATGTTATTTCTTGTGTCAAATGAATGAATTTTGTTGAATGTTGAATTCTTATGTGAATTATTTCTTACTTTACATCGATACAGTTACTGTGAATGTATGTCACAATATTACAAATCAATGAATGAATGAATTTTTATAGCACAGTCGACATGTTATGTATGATTTCATGGTTAAAATGCTAAGTTATAATATAAGTTTCACATTGTCAATTAGAAGTAAGGAATCAGTTGCGTCACACAGTTGTTCCAGTTGTTAAGTTTGAAGGACAAGGTTGTGTTGCACATGGGTTGTGGCACATGGTTGCACCACTGCCGTGTAGTAAAAGACTCCATCCCTCCATCTCTGTTGATCCCCTTGGCCGCGCGCCAAGGGACTATAATCCATCGCCAACTACGGAAACATGGTTCTGGCAGTTAGACATTAAGATATCTCAGGTGAGACTGTGCTTGCGTCACGGGTGTTGTCGACTGAGCTTGGTCTGTTGGGATAATGTATTTTGGTGTCTTGTTGGTATTGTGTTTTTGTTGAACCTCGGGTCGATACAAGAAGGTATATTAGGACAAAACCTAATATAGATGCAGAGGGAGGATGGTGCTTCACCTCAGAGGGAGTGACTACATTATGTCTCAAAGTTCTAGAATCTTGACATGATTCTTAGGATTAAAGGTATGATGAAATACAGAGGACAGTTTCCTTATCCAAGTAAAATATGCAGATAAAATGGTATGGTACCTAAAGGGTACTGCAGAGACATTATGAAATTGATTGAGTTGGTAGTGCTACGAACAAAAATATCAATCCAACATATTTCATAAAGCATAGTGTTTCTCTCAATTCAACAAAGGATGAATATAATGCAGCCGAGAAGAAAGCAAGTAAATATTCCTCAAGTAATGAGGAATATGATCCAGAAGATTATACCGATGAAGATGAAGATTATACTCTTATTTATTTCATCATTGGATTAGAAGGGATGAATTGGTAGGACACACCGACACAGTTCTATGTGATCTGTGGTGTAAAAAGACTTGTTCAATTTTTTCGACCATGAGCAATATAGGAACAGGTCCTCAGAATCATAGAATGAAGTTGAACACATTGGCAGAGACTCCAGTAATTCAAGAAGACAGAGATCAAGATGGAGTCTATCAAACAAACAAAGAAGTATTTGAATTGTCATTTCCTATATATCTAGTTGTTCAATATGTGTACATAGATATGTTTCTAGATTCAGGAAATGTATTATGCATATTAGAATATTTGTAGTTTACTAATAATATGCAGGTGATGGGTAAGTGGCTTATGTTGTTGAACAACGTTCCATTGCTAATTATTAAATAATGTTTTGGCAAGATGGAAGGCATATAGAAAGTTACCGTATGTATACGGGATATAGATGATTGTTGCATTAGTAGAAATAGTTGCATGATTATATGACATATATATATATATATATATATATATATATATGCATGAGAATTTTTCATTATGAATATGTTACGAAACTTTTCTAATCATACAATTGTATTTTAATTGTAGGAAGGATTACAAGCAATCACCCACAAAAGAAGAATTATGCAAGTTGAGGATGTACGATACTGTTGCGGATAAGAATGATGCAGTTACATATGCACAAAAGAAGAATGTTGCAAGTTGTGAATGTACGATGAGTTTGCGAATGTACAAGAAGAGAATGTTAAAGAACAAGTTGCAGAAGGGAGCTGCAAAGCTCAAGTATGTTCCTACAGAGGAGCAAGTGGAAGATGTGTTGACTAAGCCTCTGGCTCATGTAAAGTTTGAATACTTTCAAGAAAATCTTGGTGTATTCCGAAAGGACCTCTCTCGAAAGAGGGAGTGACAATATATGGAATATGGATGTAGTGGTGAGTAGCTCAGTCTAGAGGAGGGTAAGTTTGGATAGGATTGTTTGGACCGAAAGGGTTAGTAAGTCAAATGAGGAATTTTAATCATAGGGGGACCAGTATGTCTGGCTAGGATTGTTTGTCCCGAAAGTGTTAGTAATCTAGACAAGGCTTGTTTGGTCCCCAGGTATATCCATCCATCTAACTAGGATTGTTGGATCGAAAGGGATAGTAAGTTAGACAAAATGCCTAGATGGATCTACCAGAGAACTCACTGTGATGATTCTCCAAGATAGTTAAAGGGAAAGAAGTTGTTAGTATGTCTGGCTAGGCTTGTTTGGATCGAAAGGGTTAGTAAGCCAGACAAGGCTTGTTTGGTCTTCAAGGTAATCAATCTGTCTAACTAGGCTTGTCAGCTCAGAAGGGTTAGTAAGTCAGACGAGATGTTGTTGTAAGTGGCTTCAAATTGTTATATTGATGATTGCTCAGACGATTGCTTCAGTATTATAGTGATGATTGCTGAGATGATTGCTTCGGTATTGTTATATTGATTTTTGTTGAGATGATTATTGAGATAGTTTTAGTATTTTCATATTGATATTGATATGGAAAGCTCACTATTTTCATACTGATGTTGATGTGGCAAGTTCAATATTTTCATACTGATATTGATATGGAAATATCCGTATTTTCATATTGATGTTGATGTGGCAAGTTTGACATTTTCATATTGATGTTGATGTGGAAGGTTCAATATTTCTATACTGATGTTGATAAGAAAGTTTCAATATTTCTATACTGATGATGATGAGGTAGTTTCAGTATTTCTATACTGATGTTGATAAGATAGTTTCAATATTTCTATATTGATGACGGTGAGGTAATTTTCAGTATTTTTATACTGATATTGATGATGATGTTGCTTCAACATTTGTATGTTGATGTTGATGATGTGGTTATGGTACCAACACCTTGTGTTGATGATGATATGGTTGTGGTCCCAGCACCCTATGCTGATAATGTTGATGTGGTTGAAGTCACAACACTTCATATTGATGATGATGATGTTGTTTCAACATTTTTATGTTGATGTTGATGATGATGATGTTCCTGCATCTCTATGTCGATAATGCAGATGATGATATAAGACTTATTGATGATGTTTCTTTAGCACTAACATGCTAATGATGTTGTTGTTGTTTCAATATTCACATATTTACGATGCAAATGATGATGTTTCAGTATTTACATACTGATGATGTAGATGTGGATGTTTCAGTATTTACATACTGATGATACAGATGATTATTTTTGAGTATTTACATACTGATGATGAAGATGATGATGTTTCAGTATTTACATATTGATGATGCAGATGATGATGTTTCAGTGTTTACATACTGATGTTGCAGATGATGTTTTAGTATTCACATACTAATGTTGAAGAAGAAGATTCAGTATTCATATACTGATGTGGAAGAAGAAGATTCAGTATTCACATACTGATGTTACAGAAGAAGTTTCAGAAGATGATTCAGTATTCACATACTGATGTTATAGAAGAAGGTTCAATATTCAAAAGATGATTCATTATTCACATACTGGTTTGGCAGAAGATGATTTAATATCGACATACTGATATCCTAGAAGATGGTTTCGTATTCATATACTGACATGACAGAATATGATTCAGTATTCACATGCTGATGCTACAGGAGATGATCTAGAAGATTATTTAGATGATCCAGTATCCACATACGGATACTGCAGAAGATGATATAGAATATGATTCAGCATTTATATATTGATAGAAGATGATTAAGCACGTACAGAAGATGATTCAGTATTTACATACTGAGATTGCAGGAGATGATCCATATGAGATCGATGATGAATATGTATGATGATGTTCTAAAAATTCCTATGACATATAGAGATTCACCAATCAGTTGTACATTTATGGAAGCAGTTGGTACTATGGTTGAATACCTTCCTAGTTAAGAGGGAGTGTTAAAGTATTGTAACTTCGGAAGATATTCCATATGTATTGATTTCTTTCCTCCTTGAGAAGATGAGTTTGGTCTTGTAAGAGTCATTGAAAGAATTACTGTAAACCTCTTGATGTAAGTCGGGTCAATAGTATCCAAGTGTTAATATAATAAATGTTATTTTTGATGTCTTGCTAGACAAGTCGGCCCAGTCAGTTAAACAATTCGGCCCTATTAGGTTATAGGGCAATTCAACTGAAGAATATAAATAGGGAGGCCCTTCATTTGTACACATAATACACTCAAGTAATGCACTGGAGAGAGAGAGAGAGTTGTACATTTATGGCAGCAGTTGGTACTATGGTTGAATACCTTCCTAGTTAAGAGGGAGTGTTAAAGTATTGTAACTTTGGAAGATATTCCATATGTATTGATTGCTTTCCTCCTTGAGAAGATGAGTTTGGTCTTGTAAGAGTCATTGAAATAATTACTGTAAACCTCTTGATGTAAGTCGGGTCAATAGTATCCAAGTGTTAATATAATAAATGCTATTTTTGATGTCCTGCTAGACAAGTCGGCCTAGTCAGTTAAACAATTCGGCCCTGTTAGGTTATAGGTCAATTCAACTGAAGAATATAAATAGGGAGGCCCTTCATTTGTACACATAATACACTCAAGTAATGCACTGGAGAGAGAGAGAGAGAGAGAGAGAGAGAGAGAGAGAGAGAGAGAGAGAGAGTATCGTGGAATATGAGCAACTGTTCTTGTTGTTGGGGTTTTACACTGTACCTAGTCGAATTCTATACAGAAGAAGTTTTTCATGGTTTTCTCCCTTGTGGTTTCCTCGAGGAAAATATTTGTGTTCTCTTGTGTTGTTGTACTTGTCTTTATTTCAGTGATTCTTTGCTTATGGTTATGATATTATGATGTTAAATGTTTTAGATATTGTATAACCATTAAAAATATAACACCTTTCACCCGCTTTCTGAACCTGTTAATGAAAATATACAACAAATCAATATTCCTCCAATTCCGTTAGTTTTTATAATCTTCTTTTTACCGCACCACTACTCGTTCACCCTACAATAACAACAATGCGTAGACTCAAAACAATAAATTCTTTAGGCATGATTGCCTCTTGTCCATATACTAACCTAAAGGGTGACTATCAAGTAATATTTTTGCATGTTTTCATATAGGCCTAAAGTACTGCAGTAATTCTCAAATATGAGTCATCTCAATTCACATTGTATACCTTTGTTAATGAATTCTCTTGAATTTTATTAAATGCTTATACTGTGCCATTTTCTTGAGGGTGATAAGGGGTACTCTTCTGATGATAAATATGGAATTCTTCTATCATTGCAATAATGGTATGATTTAGAAAATGCCTCCCCTAATCACTTATCAATATTATTGGGCATCCAAACATTGTTACAACATTCTCCAGAACCACACAATTATCTATGGGTTGCAATCCTTCATAGGTTTTTCTTTAGCCCATGTGGTCAAATATTTTTTTGTCGTGATAATGTTTATTTCTCTTGACCACTTCATAAGTGGATTATTCGGTCCAACAAAATCTATTTCCCATTTATAAAATGGCTACAACGTTACTAGGGGGATTAAGGGATCTCATCTCTCCTTGATGGCTTCCCTACCCACTGGTAGACATTTCACATCTCACAATATTCCTTGACATCTTTGTGCAAGGTAGGCCATCAAATATCCATGCATACAAAATATTACATGTAGTTTCTTTCCATGCATAATGGCCTCCCACAAATCCTTCACGGGTATCCTTCAATATTGCAGACCTTTCATGTTTTACCACGCATCGTCACAAAATTCAATATGCACCTAAATTATAGAAACTCTCTGCTATCAATTGATAGTCTGCTTCCCTAAGTATAAGGTTCTTCTTCTGTGTAGTCATATACTTCAATGGAGCCACACCAATACTCAAGAACTATGTGATTTCTGAGAAATAGTCATCCACCACCTGGATTGCAAATAGGTGCACATCTAGTAGACTGCCATCTACGTTCACCCCATATTCTCCTATTTATATTCACAACAAATGGTTAGGTCCTGAGTTCAAATTCCCTGGATTTACCACAACTTCAAAATTGTACTCCTGGAATAGTAGTACCCATTTTCATATCTCCCCCCCTAACACTGACTTATTAACTAAGTATCGAAGTGTAGAATGGTTAGTGTACATATTAAACTGTGAACTCAACAAATAGTGCCTAAACGTTTGTAGTGCATATACCATTACTAATCCCTCATGCTTTGTGGTGGTTTAATTCTTTTCTATAGTTGACAATTTATGCTTTCAAAATCAATCAGATGATCTAAATATTCATCCCTTGGTTGTGCTAATACTGTGCCCAATGCAACTGATGGTGCATCCACATGAACATAAAAATCCTTTTTCCAATATGGGAATACTAAAATTGATGTCATTACCAACTTCTGTTTCAATGTATCCAAGCTCTTTTGGCATTCGTCAGTTCACTAGAATTTCACAACTTTCTTCAATAATTTATTTAATGGATTCGTAATCTACGCATACCCTTTAATGAACTTTCTATAGTATCCTGTATGCCCCAATGTAGAATGCAAATGTCGTATTGACGTTGGTGGTGGTAAGTATAGAATAGCTGTAATATTCGTTGGATCCACCAACAAGCCTTGTCTACACACTACATGCCCCAATATCATACCAAACTACAACAAAAAAATGCACTTCTTCAGGTTTAACAAGATCCAGAATTGTCTTCACCGATCCAACATCGATTGTAGAACCTTTAATATGATTCTTCAACATGATGATTATTGTTCAGACATCTAGGTACACTTCCATAAACTTGTGAATGAAGTCTTTAAAGGCTATGATCACTAACCTAGAAAATATTGTAGGCGCATTATTTAGATCAAATGTCATCATAATGTACTGGTAACATCCCTATTCTATTTCAAATTCATCGTATGCCTCTCCTATTTTTCAATTTTTATCTAATGGTACCCTGCAACCCTATTAGTAAATGAGTACGCCTCTTTCCCTCCCACATTTTCCAACACTTCATCTGTTAATGGTGTGGGAAACGGATCACATAAGTAAGCATCATTCAATTTGCATATATCCACACAAATCCTCAGGCCTTCTGTCTTCTTATCTTGGACCACCATTAGGATGATCCATTCTGATTATTCCATAGTTTCTATTATTCTCGCCTCTAACATTTTGTCTATCTTAGCCTTACATTTTTTATTATAAACCATATTTAGTTGGTATGTCCTTAGTCTTATTGGTTTGGCATTTGGTTTTAGAGGTATCTTAATTTCCCTTAGCTCTCCTGCAATTCCCTTCATCTTTGAATTTTTTTTAGGAAATAGGTACTTATATTTGTGCAACAAACAAAAATTTTCTCCAATGTTTCATTGTTCCAGTAATCCTTGATGTTCGCAAACTTTAGATTCTCCTTTGTACCAATTTTCACTTTGCATGTTATGAGTGGATTTGCATAGTCCACAAATCTAGGTAGCAGTACCTCTACTGTGTGATATCCTTTGGTCTCAAACATTTGAAGGTTTCTTGGGTTTCCCCCATCCTATTATTCCTCATTAACATTGTAGCATTCTAAAACTTGTTGCACAATGGGAGGAGGTAGGTGCAAAGCATAGGGGTCTTGAACCCGTCATATCTTCTAGTGCACAAATATTCATTTTGATAGCCTGCATGTATGAATCTTATACTGGAACTTCGTCTTCAAAAATGAACATGACCTTGAAATTACTAACCATGTCTTCCCAGTCCGTTGTACCTCTGTGCATCTCCAACTAAATGTATCAATTATTTGGTATTTCTCAACTTTGCAGACTTGTACGCGGTATATTCCTTGACAAATATCACATGCAACAACCTTTTTCACTATTGCTAGTCCCTCATTCCATCCTTAATCGTAGCCCACCATCTTATGGGAGTCACTTTTAGTGTGGCGTCCAATGCTATCAAATTTTGTTGTTCTGGTAGTGTACATCAAATGTTATAATAAGAGAATCTACATTCATAAGGCCATCATACCTAGGAGGATCACATACATATATGCCAATCCAATTTACTCACCTTGTGATGCGTGCATCCTTTTCTACTAGTCCTTTAGAGCTTCTTTAGAATTTGATGTGTAGGAATCGACACTCCTCCAACTGGGCATTCCATTCTCAGTAGGATTTTGACATAATCTTCCCTCCTTCCAATCATATTATATAGATTTTCTAGATCTCAGTTCTTGGCTGGTTCTACATACCTTCTCTTATCAGTTGGGTCTAGTGGTGCAATAACTCTTAGGTTATCTCCTTCAAAGATCATCCGTCTCATTTTTAGGTCAATAATAGCTTGGTTCTCAAATGTCAATCCATCCTAATCTTAGTAGTGCCAGATATGGCTTAATGTCGTCCAAAATTTCAATCACTTCAAAAATAGTTATGCTTGAGCAGACCATCCACATCAACTGTTACCCCTATCAACCTTCCAATTGGGATAATTTTATCCTACTTTGCTCATATCATCTACACATTAGACAAAGTAATTTTTGGCTTTCCCATTGTTTCCCATGTTCTTTTTTGAAAAACATTTACATCAGATCCTAGATCTAAGATGATGTAGTCCATATCATAGTCCCTCATTTGCTCACTCAAGTGGGACTCCCTATTCGTTCTTCTCTTTTGACTATAACATATACCCCCTTTTATTTTGAACTCTGATCAATCATTCAATGCAACACACCCAAATCATATTCATCTTTAATCAGTTCTAAAGTGCTCTTTAATAAATTTTCCAAGGTGCTTCCCTTCCCCATGGGTTTCTCGGGCATTGAATAATCATATAGTTGTGGCATATCATATATGGGGGGTTGTGACATTGATGATCCATATCATGTCCCCATAAAATCCTTCCTCACTTGCTTACATGTATAGTTTTCCCTCTAGACGTAAAACACATGGATTTTCCTCCCGCTTCATGTACCCATTAGTCTTGCACAGAATAAGCTAGCTTGGGGTCCACAATACTCGCCCCACACAACACCAAGAAGGTGCCCCTTCATCGCTTAATGTTACCTTAGGTGTCATGTTCCACTAGGTGCTATACCAATGTGTGCATAGATATATCTCCCAAACCCTGGATCATCTACCTACATGCTTTGTTTTCACAGGGATTACAATTCTTGGATGCACACAACCAATGGCTCCAAGGGAAACACCTCGGTCGCTATCCAATATACCATCCTATTATGACCAGTTTTACTATGACACACTCAGGATGGCTTAAGATCAAAGAAACATACTTCTTAGGCACACAATTAGAAATATGAAACTTCCACTCTCTTACCATTATAGTGAGACTTACTCAGACACTTTTAGGGATATAGGCTTAAATCCTCAAGTATTTTACACAACGCAGGGTGTTCGGGATCAGGATGCAATAGAATACTTTGACACCACTCTGCTGCCTAGATTTATCGAAGACCACTCAATAGTCGCACACTTCAACTAACTCCTCGACTCACAACCATGACCACGAACCATAACTTAGGTTCTCTCTCCACTTCGTCGTTGCTCAGGTTTGGCTTTCTTTCAAGCAAGGGTCAATTCTTCTCCAAATATGAGAATGATATATTGGTTGATGGATGGATAGTGATGATTCCTCTCCTTTGGGCAGGGAGAGATATAGATAAATCCATGAAGAACTAGGTTACTTGACCACGTAACTCATAATTGTCAGATACTTACTAACATGATACTGCCAGAATCCTCTATAGGATGACTAACAAACTTACTGATAATATACTACACCAAACCCCTTGATAGGATGATTGATAGACTCAGTGACACAAATCTGCCACAAGGTAACTTAGACATGCCTTTATTTCCCCAATACAAGAACTACCTCAACTACCTTCATGTTAGAAGCATTAAATTATTGGGGCACATGAGTCAAATTGACATCTGATGTCTCATCGATCCTTTCTAGGATACTTCGCTCTCCTCTATTGACTTCATGGATTCAATACGTTCCTCCCTAACCTTAGTATGTTCATGCCCCATGCTATTTTTTCTTCACACAACCATTTGTGGATTTCTTTATTATTATCATGGTCATGTACATAATATTTACAATTTTACTGCGCTTAACCATCACATGGTCCTCTAACCATATTACTTGTCGATATAAACACATATATATATTCAGGATATTTGTGGTAGGGTCTTTGCCTTGGGATCTTCACCATGTTCCTTACAATTGTCACGTATATTACATCATTTACATAGTTTATGTAAAGGGTAAAAAATAGGGAAATTACAAGACCAATGGGTAGTATCAAGAAGCACTAAGGTAGTTTTTGGTATAACCAGTAAACATAGTGCAATATTAAGAAAAGTCAAGAAATATAAAGGGAGAATTTGAATCCTAACAATTTTATCAAGCATTATTTAGAAAGGGAACTCTCTAAGGATTGCAGGATCACAATTTTATTGGGGCTAAGCAGGTTGTAGAAAAACATAAAATATTCATGAGATTCATGACTCATGTTTATGTCAATGTGTACAAATTCTCCTATGTTGTTGAAAATATTCTTGTATAATTTGAAAGCCTTCACAAACTCTATAATATTTCTTACTATCGATAAAAATTTGATCAACTTCCCATTTCTGTAATGTCCCCATACCCCATAATGCAGATAAATTAAAATTTTTACTTCAAGAACCCTTGTTCTCCTTCGAAACACAGGGCATGGATGCTAACACACACTTAAACTTTCATTCTCATGCTTAGAAACCATTGTAATAGTCATTCTGCCCTTAAGAAATCCATTTTGCAGCCAGAATGATCATTTACGCACTGGACCTGTCCTTTCCACACTTCACCTTCAACCTTTCGCACTTCCGCTTTCCTCCCTTCGGACCTCAGAACTTGAGAGTTGAAAACTAAAAGGCTCAACGAAGTGAATTGTCAACCTTTCTCCCTCCGCCTTCCGCAATTTCGAACTCAGAACTCGGTAGTCAGAAACTCAAAGGCTCGACGAAGTGAATTGTCAGCTTTTTGCCGTCTATCTTCTGCACTTCCTCTTTCCGCCCTTCCGATCTCAGAAATCAAAAATCGAAAACACAATGTGCGATGGGAAAATTTAAACACTCTTTTTCCTTCTGCCTTCTGCACTTCTTCTTTCCGCCTTCCACACCTCAAAACTCATAAATTGGAACCTCAATGTGTGATGAAAACATTTAAACACTCTTCCACCTTTCTCCTTCCGCACCTTGGAACTTGGAAGTGAGAAACGTAGCATTTGATGAAGTCCTTCAACCACGGTTGCGCCTTCCACCCTTTTTCTTTTCGCCTTCCTCACCTCAGAACTCAGAAATCAGAAAACTATCCAACGATGAAACCTCTATCCTTGGTTCCTCTTTCCACATTATTCCCTTTCGCTTTCCACCTTCCGCTCCTCAAAACTCAGAAATCGAAAAACTATCAAATGATGGAACCTCTATCGTCGGTCCCGCCTTCCGCATTCCTCCCTTCCTCTTTCCACGTTCCGCACCTCAGAACTCGAAAGTCGGAAACATAACAATCGACAGAAAATTTTATCCCTAGTTCTACTGTTAACACCCAAAAAGGGTTCAATACCTCATCTACCCCATCACATGGCTCATTTGTCCATTTTCATACCATATTTCCATCAAAAACCCATAAAACCATCTAAAAAGCCTCCAAAAGGCCATAAAACCCTCTTTTCCTCCAAAAAAATCCAAAATTCCTCCAAAAAAGCAAAAATCTACAAAAAGGAAGAAAAAATATAAAATAATGAGGAAAAGGAGGAAAAAACCCTAAACAGCTGAAACCCTAACCCTAAACCGACACTCCACCACTATAAATAAGTGATGGAGACCCCTTATTTCAAATCCACAATCACAAGTATCCTGCCTCTGCCAAAATTGCTCTTGAAACCCTAGCTCACCTTTTGAGCTACTTTCACCATTGAGAGTCCCTTTTGGCCCATTTCCACCACCGAAAGAAGAGAAGGAGCAGCTGGAGCTCGAAGCAACCTCACGGATCAGTGCAAAGAGCTTCACCAACCTCCACATCGGAGGTAATATCAATAAAAAACCATTCTTTATATTGTACTATTTTGTTTCATGCACGAGTTTTAGATTAGTTTTTATTCTTGTTCAGCATTGTTATTTACTTTTTACTAAACTGCTACTAAGGAGTCAGTTATCCTTAGTAGGTGCTCATTCGCACAAGCTAGGGGTAAAACTCTAGCCACAGTTTTGGTGACTCCGCTGGTTTTTATTTTATTTTATTTCCCGTTTTGTCCTTTCGGCTGTCGTTTTCGGCCGCCGTAAACCACTGTTTTTTCCTTCACAGTCACGTTCCGACCACGTATTTCCAGCCATTAGCTGCGACCCGACCGTGCCTTTCCAGCTCTTAGCTGCAACTCGACCGCGTCCTTTTCCCTGTTTACTGCGCTCCGACCGCGCCTTTTAGCCGTTTTACCCGCGTCCTAATCGCGCATGTCCATCTCTATGCCGCGACCTGTCCATGCCTGTTTCCTTCAAACCTGTGGTCCGACCGCGTGTGTTCTCCAGAAACCTGCGACTTGTCCGCACCTGTTTCCTTTAAACCCGTGGTCCTCCCGCTTGTGTTGTTCAGAAAGTCGCGACCTGAGTGCGCCTGTTTCCTCCAAACCCGCGGTCCGACCGCGCGACTTCGCTCCAGACCCACGATCTGAATTTTGGACTTGTTTCTACTTTTGAACCCAGCCCCCTTGCTGCCATATCTTCTGCACCTACACAGCCATCTGTTCTACCTGCAGCCTTACAACCTTTTCTGCAACAACATTTTTGTCCCCCTTTACAGAATTTTTTTAAAAATTTCAGCATTGTTTATTCAGATAATTTTGCATGGTAAAATTTTTTCATTCAGTATTATTGTTATTTAGGAAGTTGCCCCCGTGGTGTGTGGCACTTCTCTTCTGGGTTCATAACCTCACGAACACACACTCTGTCACCTAATTCAAGTGAGACTTAAAAACTACTTAACTCAACCAACATTCTAACCCCATTTGGGGAACACAAAAGAATTTTTGTAGTTAGGTAGGATCGAGGGGATAGGCTTCCAATAACACCCCTCAGTTACTTACACTTGAGACATAGTTGTTGTCCATTAGGGAACCAAAATACCCTAGTATTTTTTGACAGGGTCACAACCGGTTTATCAGAGGGCCTCTCCCTCAGGAGGGTTGAAGTCGTGAGATTGGTTCCGGAGGTCTGAGTGGAATACCGAACTCCATTCAGTAACTGAAGGGATACCTTTCACAGTTCTCGGGATATCCCTGTATAGGGGTATTGCGGTAAAAGGACCAAGCGGCAGATTTACCTTTCTGGACGTGTCATGAACGAGGTATCTTAGTTGCCATTTTTCTAGGATTTGACTACCCGGTGTCCCTCCCGGTAGGGGGATACCTTAGCCACTTGGCTTCCCTATTCATATTGTCTGACTTGGATTTCATCACCTTGCAGAGGATATGTCTAGTTGAGTCATAATACTTTTAGTTAGGTGTCTGCATGCTCCCTTACCTCCTTTTGGTCTAGTGATTCCACCGTTTTTTTTTATTTGTAGGCAACCTGCTGTTTTTTTTTTGGTATTCTGACCATTTCTGTTGACACTCCGCCTATTGTAGCACACAGTTACAGTGGGTGTTTTGAGTTGGTTGTTGGCCTGAGTGCCCTATTTTTTGAGCTCTCCTTCTGCACACTCGGTTGCATTAGGGTTTTTTGAGTTGTTTTGTATTTACCTCAACCCACAGAGATTTGACTCCATTTGTCACCATTGAGTCCCCGAGACATTCTCGACGCCTTAGAGGCGAGCCCCCATAGCACGGTTCACTTGACACCACCCGTCATCGACACAGATCATCATCACTTGATACCACTCATCATAGATCTCGAGCCTTGTCACTTGACTCCACTCGTCAGTGGCATAGAACTCCGTCACCAGATACTGACACCCCTTATTTTACCTCCGATTCTGAGCCAGACTCCGAGAACCCCCTTTACACTACCCCTACTAGCCCCATGGCTGGCGTGACTCCCACTCCCATCTTGGTAGGGACCGTTGGTGGCACATCCACCATGACACCAGTTACCACACCTACTTTGGGTATGCCCTCCACGGGGGCCCCCTCTACTGTTCCCCTCACAGCACCGATTCCCGCAGTAGGAACACCTATCCCCACTCCATTAGTGACCCATACTACCCATGGTGGTGCAGGACCGTCCTATACCACCTTAGTTCCCCCACTTGGGGGCAACCTCCCTCACATGACCCCTCCACTTGGGGGCATCGGCCCCAACTTGGTCCAACCCACTACCGTGTCACATCCTTCGTCCAGTTTGCCATTCATGGCTAGCCTCAACCTGCCTGACCTAGCCAGATTAACCAACGACCCCATCCGACACGACCCTACATGGCCTCACATGCCCACCAAGCTCCCCTCTGACATCCCTAAGTTCGAGGGCAAGGCAGGTGAGGACCCACAGAACCATATCATGTCCTTCCATCTATGGTGTTCCTCCAACTCCATAGTAGACGACTCTATTCGTCTCCGTTTATTACAGCGCACTTTCACTGGCTCTACTGCCAAGTGGTATATCGAACAACCCCATGGAACCCATGCCACCTTTACTTCCCTTGCCTCGACCTTCCTACAGTTCTTCCAGTTACCTGTTCGCTATGACGCAGGAATTGAGATCCTACTATCATGCAGACAAAACACGGCTACCCACATCACGGACCACATTCATGAATGGCGTCGACGCCGTAGTTTATGCAAGATCAAGTTAGACGACCGGATCTTCCTAGATTGGTTTCTCAAATCCCTCCTTCCTATCATTGCTAAGGATGTGGCATCCGAAAGACCCCAGTCTGAAGAAGAGGCTATCCTTAAAGCCCAACAGTTCGATCTCATTTACACCCAGTCAAGTTATCTCTATACCATTATACCTGACGCCCCTCGTGACAATTCCTCCTAGCACGATGCGCCAGGGGAATCCCACACTGCTGACGGCATCATTGGTTGTGTCTCTTCGCAGCCTCAACCATTTTCCATAGCCTGTCCTACCCCTGGCCCTGCCCCTTTGTGGGATACCTCACAGTCTGGAGCAAACAACTCGTATGCTCCCATGACACATCACCACCATACCCATGGACCCTCATGTCCACCACAGTGTTTTGGTCATGTGACTCCTGCTCACACCCCCCCTGTCGCACCTCAGCCCTACTATCACCAGCAGGCTGCACCAACCCCTGCGGCACACCCACAACCCGCTCCATAGCACTATCAGCAACCCCCTTAGGTTGCTGCACCTGCGCAGCCTCCACCTACATATCATCCACCGCAGCCTGCTCCAGCCCACGCGCAACCTCAGAATCCACCTGCTGTCCAAGGGCAAGTTTACGCTCAACAAAACCCGTAGCAAAACTAGAACAACCAATGCAACCAGGGCCAACAAAACCGCGGCAGAGGCCGAAATCATGGGAACAACCAACCGACCGAGAAAGCTGGTCAACACCCTAATCCCCACGCTAGTAATAATGCGGCCCCTACTAACCAAAACCCTGATCACCCTCCCAAGCAGGCTAAAAACCCCAATTTGCACACAAACTATCCTTGTTCTGTTTGCGGGGTCTATGGCCACTACACACATTTTTTTCCACATATGGAGCGAGTTCGGAAACTTCGGGCTGCTGATGTACAACACCAAGGGCAGATGGCTCCTCAAGCACCGCCCAACCTCCCACAACCTCAGCAGCCACCTTTGGTATTGAAAAATCCCTTACCAACCCAAGGCGTAGTGAACACCCAACCGTTGGCTCCCCCTCAAGCCAACACGCCAACCCAACAACAAATCACTTACGCTGCTCCTGATCAACCCACGCTTGACTCAGGTACCCACCACTTGTTGATGATGTCCTTCGATGAGGTCAACCTCCAGACCCGGCGGAACCAATATGGCTCCACCCCTGAAGCCCCTCCCATCGATAAACCTACTAACGCTCATCCTACTGATCAGGCGTTACGTATACCTCCACCTCCACTAGATGGCGCTCCCAAAGCGCCCCATTTCCCACTTCGCCGTATCAACAATAACCCCAATGCGCGGGCTGCGTCAAACTACAACATTGTCGATGACTTAGCCCAATCCCCCGCAGCCATGTCTGCGTTAGAAGTCTTAAAAAACTGCCCTTCACAGCGCAAGAATTTACTCTCAGCCATTGGGGCTATCGATCCAAATGATTCGCAGTTAATGGCATTTGATTTGGACCAATCCGAACCCCGCCTGCCTTCCACTTTGGCATTCCAAGTTTCTATTTCCATTCGAAATTTTGTCATCCATCGATGCATTATTGATGAAGGTGCCTCTACATGTGTCATGCCCACCTCCATCTGGTAGAAAATGGGATCCCCCCCTCTCCAGCAGTCCTCTACTGCGTTGCGAGCCTACGACGGCCGTTCAGCTCAACCACAAGGCCTATTAACTAACGTCCCCGTCCAGCTGGCTGGAAAAATTGTCCTCATAAACATTGAGGTTATCAATGCATAGCTTGATTACAACCTTTTACTTGGCCGCAGCTACATGTATGCCATGCAGGCAGTTGCTTCTACCGTTTTTCGTACCATGATGATCCCCCACGAGGGACGCATGGTCAAGGTTGACCAACTCACTTACCATGATCCCAATGCCCCCGCGGCACCCGAAAATGTTCTCCCCATGGTTGAAGAACCTATTTCGGGTGCCACCACCTCATTCATTTCTTCTATGGGGCCCATAGTTTACTCAGACGCACCAATGACCTCGGCCTTCCCATCTATTCCACCCCCGTCACCTGCCACTGAAGTGTCCGACCTATGTACCCTGTCCCATAACACGCAAACTCCTACTAATCAACCGCCCTTGTTGCCTCAACCCCCTTTGGTACCTAGTCACATTGGTGCTACACCCATCCATACCATTCCTTTCCTCTTCCCTCCCTCAGGAGTAGTTAGCGCCCCGGTCATGGCCACCCTCAGCCTTCCTGGGTTAACCTTAGGATTACCCATTTGGTATCTTTCGCCTCCCGGTCGTCCACCGACACCAGATGTCGTCCTGCAACCGGTGCAACCCATTGTCACTACTAGTCAACCACCTCCCGGCGTCGCTACCCCGTCATCCTCCACGAAACCCCTTACCAAACCCACTGGGGGCAGAGGCCCCCAACCTTACACTGATGTCCAACCTCCTAAGACAGTCAAAAATCCCCCTGTGTTTCGTGCTCCTCCCAAATGCGCGTTGTGCGATGAGTTGGGCCATGCGACTCACCTATATCCTCAGTTACCGACGTTACAGGAATACATGCAACTGCTTGACGATGACCCCACTATCCCGGTTGTCCATCTAGATCCAACC